>JBAMBJ010002005.1:0-26414 GCA_037043495.1 Drosophila recens
ACACTGGACGGAAAGCCCGATTTTTTGGCATAAAGTCTAAAAAGTCATAAAAAGCTTTTGTGATTTTGATTTTATATATTGAAAATAGATATTCCAAACACACTTAAACGGGGCGTCAAAGTCAAACAATATATCAGCGCTTTGTTTACGTTTGCCACGTGCAAAAGTTTTTAAAAGCTTCAAGCTGTGTAATTTTGAACAGTAATTATCTTTTAATTATATTTAAAATGGATAATAAAGAGCAAGGTATGTTTAATATTAATCCCAAGTAAAAATTGTGTAATATGTGTTATTTCTTGCTTATGTGTCTTGTGTTGTTAAACTGATTTATGCTGAAAAGTTTAACCCAGTGTTCTTGAATTATGGAGTATAACTAGTTCCCTGCCAATCTGTGCCAAAAAGTAAAAATGTCTCGTTTTGAATGAAAATATACAGTTTAAGAGAATAATAATTATCATTGCGCAAATTTGCGCGTTTTCCGGAATATTGAATGTATTGCAGCTACTTTTGTCTTCAGCAATTTTCAGTTGCTCGAAGCATGGAGCAACAAGAGGGCAGAAGAGGCAATATCTGAGTGGATTTTCGGTCAAGTCGGATTGGATGATGATGACCAAAACAGGAGAGCTAAAATGAATCAAAAAGCCAAAAGTTTTCACAATTACGTGCGAAAATATTTGCCAAAATGTGGCCGAAATGTTTTCAATTTGAAAATTAAGCATTTACAGTGGCTTTTATTCAAATCTTTAATTAAACTGGGCTTTGAAAGACATGCTACACATTTGCAAAGTAAAATGGCATGTCCCCATCTAGGGTATTAATACTTATTCGATGTTTTTCATACTCATTAGATGTTGCAGATTTATAATAATGAAAATTTTAAAATTTTTTTGGAAAATTTTATTTTTTTTTTGTTCATATATTATAGTAAAATAAATTTAAATATTATTTTGTGATCAATTTTGAGAAGCAGCTCATTAAAAATGAAATCTGAGAGCTGAAAATCAAAAAATTACTACTTCACAACTCTTTCTTATAGGGGCGGCTTTAGTGGGCGTGGCCCTATCTGTTTCAAATTTTATACAGTTACTACACACACTATAACTAAGAACTGTACGAAGTTTCAACTCTCTACCTTAAGGATTAGACTTTATGCCAAAAAATCGGGCTTTCCGTCCAGTGTGCACCCCAAGCAATTTGGAAAGGAAAACCAAACACATAAGTTTGGCAATATCGCCATCTTCAATAGGGGAAGAGTTGTACACCTGTAGACACAGCAATTCGTTCTACAAGTTACAACGCATTGTAGCTTACATGTTACGCTTTTGTTACAAAGCGAACAGAGCAGCAACGACCACGTTGCGCACAACAGAGCTGGACCGTGCTCGCAACTTGATCTTGCGGACAGTACAGCAAGTTGAATTTTCCACTGACCTAAAAATGTTGCATCGTCACAACACGGTGGACAAAAAGAGTTCCATCTCATCGCTGTCTCCTCTACTAGGTTCAGATGGCCTTATACGAGTTGGAGGTAGATTGGAGCAAGCCCCACTCCCAACGATCCAATAGGAAAAATGCTATTGCGAGAACTGCATGAAGACAACATGCATTGCGGTGCCCAAGCATTACGAGCAACGGCAAGACAGCAATATTGGATCCTAAATGACAAAATTATGTCAAGGAACATCATTCACAATTGCGTGACATGCAATAAGGCAAAGCCCAAATTAATGAACCAAATCATGGGCAACTTGCCAGCCGATCGAGTAACACCGACACGCCCGTTTCTAACTACAGGCGTAGATTACTGCGGACCAATCTGGATTCATCACAAAATTCGAGGAAAAAGACCAGATAAGGCATACATAGCCGTATTCTGCTGCTTCTCCACAAAGGCGGTACACCTTGAACTAGTCAGCGATCTGACGACAAACGCCTTTTTGGGAGCTTTGCGACGCTTCTTAAGCCGCCGCGGCAAATGTCAAACAATTCATTGTGACAATGTGTAACGGACAAGTCAACACGGCCTCGGCCACGCACCCTGTCTTTATTAGAGCCGGCTGCGCTCAGGGAAAATGGGCTGGGTCTTGTGCGGGCCTCGGTTGTGGCGTTACAAAAATAAATTTAAGACAGGACAGGGAGATAAAAAAACCACGAATTCAACGAGAAATCAGAATGACATATCGGTAGGGAACTATCGGCTATCGATGACCAATCGAGGAGAGCCAGATGGTATGCTCTCCTTCTTCACCCACCCAACCATGCAGAAAAAGAAACTTGTTCTGTTTCCACCCATTTCGCTGCTGCACTGCGTACCTTGGTGCCCCTAGAAAATTAAAGAATTAGCACATCATGTCGATCATACAAGCGATATTATATTTACAATAGTTTCATAAGGTTCATACAATTTTTCAAAATTAATGCATAACTTAAACAATATAAATTCAATTTCAAAATAGAATTCAAAAAAAGTTGGATGATTATTTACGCTGATTTATTGTTTGGGGTATTCCTCGTTTCTTTTCTCTTTATTTTCCTTACTTTAATTTATCTATCGCTCTTCTATTTCCATTTATTCATTTATTTATTATTTCCTCTACTTTTCGATTATTTCGATCAAATTATTTATTTTAACTGGATTTTAGTTTACTAGAGATTAATATTTAATGTTATTATAATTTATGTCGCTTGACCCGCTTCGATAAAACGAAAATGTTATCGAACGGCCTTATATGATTTCAAATTTATGTATGTGGCAAACAAATGTAAATATACAAATATCCAAGTCAATATGCACTCACCAGATGATCCGTAGGGGCCCCGACGAACTCGGTCGCATGTAGCTGTATGTTGTTTGGAAAAGGAACAAGAATATCATCACTGCGGACGGCAGTCCGCGCTAGTGACGAAAGCAGCACGAAGGGTGCGAAGGCGACTAGCATATATACACAGGAAGAATGGAAGATTTGCTATGACTGTCCGATCAGGTCGAGCTATATACCGATCGAAAGGTATCAACTTAACTTACAAATGTGCATACTAAGACTTTTGGAAACTCACCTGGTTCGTGAGATAAACAGGTGTAAGTGGGAGGGAAAAAATTTAAATTATTGGAGCTAATGGGGCCGCTGGAGCCTTTTTGAATTTTCGTTGATTTTTTTACAATTCTTATCAAAAATACGCGTCGAATGACACCTCGATCATCGAAATCGGACAACTGGTTCGAAAGATAATTAATTTTGAAATTTTTAGGGGCCTTTCGAAATTGAGATGAAAAGTCAGTTTGTCTGTTTGTTTGTTTGTTTGTTTGTTTGGATCAAATCGTTGATTTAGCTCAAATGTTTGAATGAGGACTTGTTCCTGTTAAAAAATCTAGAAACGTTTGTTCTACGACTTTTTCGAAAAATAGCTAGTTTAGCGGGAAATCGCTAAAAACCGCTAAAATTGAAAACCCCATAGCATTCAAACGATAGAAGCTACAGATGCGATCTATATATCGTTGAAAAGGTATTTCGAAGGGCTCTCAGGCACTGCTTGCAGCGTAATGGAAATTACCTGTTAGCTGAATATATACATTTACTTAGAGTGGGAATAGGACAGCAGCAGCAAAGTGTCATAGCACCCAGAGTTTAAGAGTGCTGATAGCATGGGCATGTGTGTTTGTAAAGGGGACCAGTGTCGCCAAACAATTTGTTTTAGCTTGTACAAACAATAATCAAAGTTGACAAAAAATATTGCAATTTCAAAATTTCTGATATCTTATTCAAAAATTTCTGATATCCCATAAAAAAAACCTCTTTACGAGGTAAAAGTCTAGTGACGAAAACATTTTCATGCCCCAAAATTTCTGATATCCAATTTTGTGACGAATAATATTAAGTTTCACACATAAATTATTTAAAACAAAATTTTTGCATTCGGCACTGCGCAAAACAGTGAGTGAGTTATATTTGGTATGAAGAATTGATACATTGTAGCGCAATGTGCAGAGTGCCAAAATTTTGTTTTAAATAATTTATGTTTAAAACTTAATATTATTCGTCACAAAATTGGATATCAGAAATTTTGGGGCATGAAAATGTTTTCGTCACTAGACTTTTACCTCGTAAAGAGGTTTTTTTTATGGGATACATATACACTTGTGCCACAATAATGTCCCTGTATTCCCTAAAATTTAAACACTCTGGTTGAGTATATTTTCTTCTGTTTATTTTTCTTTTATTTCACTTAATGACGTGAGTATGAGTGTGTGTGAATGGGTATGAATGCAGAGAGAATGTGCATGAAGTAGAGATTATAGCTCAAAACAGAATAATAAACAAAAGAAAGAAAAAAATATAAGAGCAAATCAAAACTAGTCGGCGGTGCTACAGTCGAGCGGTACTCGACTGTCGGAGACCCCGTACTTATTATAAAGATATCTCAAACAACAAAAAGATTTTCATACTAAGACTTGATTTTCGACTGATTGTTCCTATGGCAGCTATATGATATAGAAATCCGATTTCAATTAAATTTGGTCATAATGTATGGGACCATTTTTTATGCATATTCTGTCAGTTTGGTTGAAATATCTCAAACAGCAAAAAAGTTTTCCATACTAAGACTTGATTTTCAACTGATTGTTCCTATGGCAGCTATATGATATAGTAATCCGATTTCAATCAAATTTGGTCAGAATGTATGGGACCATCTTTTATGCATATTCTGTCAGTTTGGTTGAAATATCTCAAACAGCAAAAAAGTTTTCCATACTAAGACTTTATTTTCAACTGATTGTTCCTATGGAGCTATATGATATAGTAGTTCGATTCCAACCAAATTTGGTCAGTATGTATGAGACCATCTTTTATGCATATTCTGTCAGCTTGATTGAAATATCTCAAACAACAAAAAAGATTTTCATACTAAGACTTGATTTTCGACTGATTGTTCCTATGGCAGCTATATGATATAGTGGTCCGATCCAAAATCTAAAACAAACTCGATCTGCTCTTAATATAGACGAGCCTACATACCAAGTTTGGAGTCTCTAGCTCTTATAGTCTCTGAGATCTAGGCGCTCTTACAGACGGACGGACGGACGGACAGACGGACAGACGGACATGGCTATATCGACTCGGCTGTAGATGCTGATCAAGAATATATGTACTTTATGGGGTCTGCCACGCCTCCTTCTGCCTGTTACGCACATTTTTTTGTGACAGTTAATAGACCCCTTTACTTTTTTAAAGTACGGGGTCTAAATATAAATGAAGATTAAAGAAAAGGAAAAATAAACTTTATCAAAATTAAATGATGAAATGAAAAAAAAAAGAAAAAATATAATGCAAGATAAATCAAAATAATAAATCAAATTAAAAGGCTAAATTTGAAACGCAGTGGCTGCAATATTGCAGCACGAATTGCACACTTTATGCGAGGTATGAATGTAGGTTACAATCGTGAGTGTGTGATGATTGTATGTGTGTATGAATGGGTGTTTGATACAGTCGAATGCGTGTGTGAATGAGTGACAATGTGTGTGTAATACAACTGAAGTGTGTGAATGTGGACAATGTGTGTGTGTATAATACAATTGAATGTGTGTGAATGTGTTACAATCAATTGTATGTATACATGTATGTGTGAGAATGTGTATAAAAAGGTAAATTTCCAAGTAGATTTTCAAACGCACGACCAGTGCGGGTTAAATGATGCGGTAGAATCTCCAATACGAATTGAGCGTGCTGAGCAGACTCAATGGCCCTGCGCAGCTCCTTGACTGGCAACGAAACGTAAAGGCAATCGTGGACTGTGGGACACTACCGCCGCTATACCCAAGTGTATGCGTTGGCAGCACCCGCACGTTTCCTTACGATGAGTTCCTGTTCAGGTGTTTAAAAATCCTATGGAGCACACTGCTCTCCGTGATCGTTCACCGCACACAGAAGGTGGAGACAACTAGAAATTTCGCCTGTAAAAAAAACAAACACGTTTGTCAAATGAGGTTAGAGACGATCTCTGACGCACTCACTTGACTTAAAAGCAGATGACGCTGGTTACAAATGGTGGAGTTGTCCACTATGGGCACTGCACAGCTTTCGTTATTTGTTTTGTCACTTTCCAATTCTAAATATCTCACTGTTGAAATATAAATTTTTATTTTTTTCCTGCGCGCTTAAAATTTTCACTTTGCTTTTGGTCGTATGTCATTTCCATGATGGCCGCTCAGCGGTGCACGATCTTCGATTGTTTTTCGACGTGAACTATCGATTTATCGTGAGCTGAGCGGAACAAAGTAGCGGCGCTATGCTCATGGTGCAAAAGAACTACTTTTAGTTCTTTCGATAAATTAAAATTATTCCATCGTGGGAATAATTATTATAAAAAAATATAATTTCTCCTGCACCTTCACACCCCCCCTCCACAGTTTTAATTTCAAAAGCTCGCTTGAAATGGAAACTGGAAAGAAAAAAAATCGAAGGTGCCTACGCAAAGTCACCAGATGTCCTTAATGTGGAAGTGACCTAATTCCTTGCCCGATAGATCTTCCAACAAATATAGCGATTGTCCAATTCGCTTTTTCACGCGGGCTTTTGTGCCAACGGGTGCTAATTTAGCATTAAAATTAGCAGCAGCGTTGCTGAGTGAGAAATTCCGCTTAGTCACCTCCTCACCTACTTCAAACGATCGCGGCTTCGCTCTCAGATTATATGAGCGTTGATTTTTCTCGTAAGCCTTCAGCATGTGTTTATCGATTGTTGCTCTGATCAATTGCATCTCGTCAGACCGGTTTAAATTCAACGCGGACTCATTGAGTGCATCGAGTTGACGGAGTAATTTAAAGTCCCGTCCGTGAGTTAGCATTTGCTGACCGAAAACAACCACGTACGGGGACATTCCAATTGATTGGTGGATACTCTTTCGTAGGGAACAGTTAATACTGCTGAGGAACGCATCCCACTCTCGCTGATCTTTGCGAACATAGGCTCTGAGCGCGGCGTTTATGGAACGATTCACCCTCTCGGCTGCGTTCGACTGCGGTGCATACGCACCTGTGCAAACATGCGTGATACCGTACTTGGAGAGAAATTCTGCTACCTCTCGGCTTTTAAAATGAGTGCCATTATCGGTAACAATGATTTCTGGAACCCCAAAACAAGTAAAAATCTCTTCCCTTAAAATCTCTATCACAACCTTCGAGGTAAATTTCTTAACCGCTTTAAGAAAAGTGAATTTTGAAAAGTGGTCGAGAATTATGAAAATTCCTATGTTGCCCTTCTTGGTGCGAGGAAACGGCCCTATAAAATCCAAATACAGACGCTGAAACGGTCTCTCGCTCTCAATCCGCTCCCCCATAGACGATCGTAGCGCAATCGTTGGATGCTTCGTCGTCCTGCACACCTCGCAATCTCGAATGTAGTTCCGAACTTGAACTACCATCCCTGGCCAGAAAAATTTACGCCGGATTTGCTCGAGACACTTTGCCATGCCGCAATGTGCTGATGACGGTTGATCATGAGCGGATCTAATCACATCTTCCCTCAGCGCCTCGGGAACCAATAATTTCCAACGCTGTTCTTCGTCAGAAAACTCCGTGCGATGGTATATAAAACCGTCGATGACTTGAAAGTCGGGCAGCTTGGCCGAATCATATTTGTCCCTCAACTGGCGGTACTCTACAGAGTTGAATGCCTCTGATTCGAGATTTATCTCTGGGAAGACTTCGACTTCTACTGCGCAAACCTCGTCCTCGCCCTCGAATGACCTGGACAAGGCATCAGCCACAACATTTTCGCTACCCTTGCGATGCTCAATTGCGAAACAAAACCCCTGCAGTTTGATAGCCCAACGCGCGAGTCTGCCACTAAGGTCGGGTTGGTTCATCAGCCAACGCAGACTTGCATGGTCGGTAACAACTTTAAACGGATGACCATCTATATACATGCGAAATTTCTTAATCGCCAACACAACTGCCAAGCATTCGAGCTCTGTCACGGTATAGTTTCGTTGAGCCTTATTCAGTTTCTTCGACATATACGCTATTGGGCGTTCGTCGCCGGAATCATCACATTGGGCTAACACCGCTCCTACACCGTGAAGAGATGCGTCACATTGAACGATAAATGGCTTGTCATAGTTCGGGTGAATTAAAAACGGAGCCGAACATAACTTGCCCTTTACATTTTCGAAGGCCAGCTGGGCTTGATCGTTCCATTGGAAAGATTTGCCTTTCAAAAGCTCAGTAAGCGAGAATATTACTGATGAATAGTTAGGAATGAAACGCTGATACCAGCCGGTCATCCCTAAAAATCTCCGGAGCTGCTTCTGCGTCTTTGGAACTGGAAATTCTTCCACCGCCTGGATCTTATCCGGGTTAACTTGAAGAGTGCCGTCGCCCACGAGAAAACCGAGGTAATCTACCTTCCTCAAGCAAAACTGACTCTTCTGCACATTTATTGTCAACCCCGCCTTCCGCAACTGCGTCGCTACCTCAGTCAAATGAATCAAATGGTCATCAAAGCTCGAGGAAAGAATGAGCAAGTCGTCCAGATAAACGAGAACATGGGACTTCAGCTGATAAGGAATAACCAAGTCCATCAAGCGGCTCATCGTCTGCGGTGCGTTGGTCAATCCAAAAGGCATCCTTTTGAATTGGTAAAGAGGACGGTTCGGCACAGTGAATGCTGTCTTTGCTCGAGACTCTTCGTCGAGACAGATTTGCCAAAACGCGTCCTTTAAATCTACTTTAGAAATGCAGTGGACCGGTGGAAGCCTGCTAAGCAACCCATCCATGATCGGAATTGGATATGCGTCCCGCACCGTAACTGCGTTCAACTTTCGAGCGTCTAAGCAAAATCTCACCTTGCCAGGCTTGATGTGTAAGGTCACAGGAGAGGACCATGGAGAACTTGGTGCTTCCTCTATTACGTCCATCGCTATCATTCGGTCGATTTCGCCGCACAAGAGCTTCTCCTTTGCCGGAGACAAGGGATAAAACCTTTGCTTGATAGGCTTTGCGTTCGCGGTGTCGATATTATGCTGAATCAGCGTAGTGACTCCGAGTCCACTCTTCTCAAACGAAGGAAACAACCTGATGACAGCGTCCAATTGGGACTGTTGAAGGCCTGACAAATGTACTTTAAGCGAATCATTGCTAGGATCTGATTTTATCTCACTGACGGAATAAAACGGGCTGATAGAGATGCCAAACTTTCCCCAAAAATCCATCCCGCAGATGACATCCTGTTTGATCGCCGAAACTACAAGGAATTCGAAATTGCAAGTCAGAGAATTGTATGACAAAGGTACGGTAATTAGCCCCTCTACACATTGCGACTGACCATCCGCAGTGCGAACTATTCCCTTCCTTTTGTCAAGCACCAAATTGCTGGAAATTAAATGCTGGGCCAAATTTCCTCCAATCACGCTTTTGTTAGCTCCGCTGTCCAGAAGTGCGAGATATTCCTTGCCAAGAATCTCGACTTGCGTAAAAGGCCGAATGTCACCGCTTCTATGAACTATGGAGGAGACCGTGAAATGGCGGAGGGATCGTTGACGTTGCCAGAAGTCATGCATACGCCTTGACGAACGAGATTTGGTCGCAAGTACGCAGTCAGCGTTAAAAATTTCGGCTCTACGCTTTTGATATTCGCGCAAGCGAACATGGTAAGGTTTGAAAGTCCGGGTATTTGTCACGTCAGGTAAAGTATTAATGTCTTTGCAGGTATTATCTATTTTAAACTCCGAGACTAGCGTCGGACGTCGCCTCTCGGATTCCGGCGAGCATCCTTCGGCATGTTTTCCGAGTCGGATTTGCATTTAGCACAATTGGGCTTGTACGTTTCTGCGGCTCCGCACCCATAGCAGAAAACGCGTCTAGGCTGGAGACAATCCTGGTAACGATGGCCCTGTTCCTCGCAGTTCCAACATTTAACGTTGTCCAAAGACCGAACAGCACAAACATCGTTAGTCGGGATTTCGTCTGCATCTGACCCGGAATCGTCTTCATGTGCGATAGCGTTGACTACCGGCTTCCTGAAATTCGACCGGGAATGCGAACTGATGCTGCGGTAGAATTCCTCATGTCGATGGCATTCTTTGCGTAACGTGGCTAAATCGGGAGTGTCAATATGCAAGAGTTCATGCAGAAGCTCGGACCTCAAGTTATGACGAATCTCTGTTGTCAGCTCGCTATCAGACATGGGTTCGCGCAAGGAATCAGCGATCGTTAAAATGGCATCCAAGAAGTCATCGAAACTCTCATTGGATCCCTGCTTCCTGCGCCGCATGGCATTCTTAATGTCCCTATCTGTCCTCTGATCCTGGTAGCGCTCCTGCAATCTACTGCATAGCTCATACCAATTCATATTGACAGCTGTTCTGTGAATTCTCCAATAAAAAGACAAGGCATGACCCGAAAACAAAAGATGCGCAAATTGAGTCAAAAGCGTGAAGTTCCCGCCCAGACATTGAGTCGTAAGACAATTAACTCGGTAGATGAAATCCTCTATGGGAAGATCATTTGCCGAACCGGAGTATTTAATTCGCCAATTGGAAATTGTGTTGGATACCCTGTCCGGTCTCTCAATTGGGACATCATTGGGAATAACACGCGCTCTTGGTGGTCGACTAGAGTTCGCATCATCCCGCATCCTCATGTTGCTCACGCTACTAAGGCGAGGAAAAGACGGAGCAATGTCATTTTCCCATTCGAGCTGCGGCTCGTCATGGGATTCCTGTCGAGGAGGAGCTAAATTCAAATTACGGACAGCCGCTGTTATTTGTTCCGATATCATAGCAGCCATGCTGTCCCGATAGCTGTCCAACGACTGCGATATCAATCGTTGAATGCGTTCCTCCGTCATCGCATTCGAATCTGACGCGTCTGGAGGCTTGGCCGACACTGAATCTCTTCGAGGATTGGAACGAAATGCCTGAGAGTTGGAATTGCCTCTAGCTTGCGACCTCGTATTAATTCTTGGTTTGGGAACGGTCCCTGTATTAGGAGGCGGAGGTAATCCCTGATTCCCCTGCACACCAGATCTGCGATCGCTCGCCGCATTCCTAACCAAGGCTTGAGCACATGGTTGACGACAATTGGGACACGTTTCGTTAGAGTCTAGCCAACTGGACAAACACATCCGATGAAATTTGTGCTTACACGTAGTTTCGATAACGCTCGTATCGCCACTAGTGTCATTGCAAATTGTACACAACACCATACTGTTCAATATTCCGGATAAATTCTCCGTACTACGTCTAACAGCCATTATGAAAAATTAATTGTTATAAAGAAATACAATATCGTAATATTGTATAATTGTCTAATAGTCAAATATAACTCAATCGATAATTCGATAATCATAGGAAAAATAGAGGACTTATCCAAGGCAGCAGCACAACAGCGTATGTGAAAATTGATCATCGGTAGCCCTAACAGTTCCCTTCTCAGAATCTAAAAAGAATAAATTTTGTGCGAAAGTCTCGTCACTCGGAAGAGGAACATTTCGAAAATATCCAAAATGAGCAATCTCGATTCCGATGACTCGATCATGAATTTGGATGACGGCGAACGAGGTATTAATCCGAATACTCAGACTAAAAATATCCTACCATTCTCGCCATACCAAACTGTTGCTTCCTCGTGACTTGAAGAGTCATGATTCAAAAAAAAATAAATAGCACATATTTAATCGGTCTGTTATCGACCAATATTATCGATGCAGCAAGTTCCTGATTATATATGGCTATCGACAGAAACTAATAACAATGTGGTGGATCACTGACGGTTCGCGGAAGGATTCGGGAGATTGGAAAAAATCAAGGAAGAGCGGGGAAAAAAATGCAAAAATACATCGGACGGATTCAGCCTGATTTTACGAGGCCTATTCGGCCCCACGTTGGGCGCCAATTATTATGTAACGGACAAGTCAACACAGCCTCGGCCACGCACCCTGTCTTTATTAGAGCCGGCTGCGCTCAGGGAAAATGGGCTGGGTCTTGTGCGGGCTTCGGTTGTGGCGTTACAAAAATAAATTTAAGACAGGACAGGGAAATAAAAACCACGAATTCAACGATAAATCAGAATGACCTATCGGTAGGGAACTATCGGCTATCGATGACCAATCGAGGAGAGCCAGATGGTATGCTCTCCTTCTTCACCCACCCAACCATGCAGAAAAAGAAACTTGTTCTGTTTCCACCCATTTCGCTGCTGCACTGCGTACCTTGGTGCCCCTAGAAAATTAAAGAATTAGCACATCATGTCAATTATACAAGCGATATTATATTTAACATAATTTCATAATGTTTATACAATGTTTCAAAACTAATGCATAACTTAAACAATATAAATTCAATTTCAAAATAGAATTCAAAAAAAGTTGGATGATTATTTATGCTAATTTGTGGTTAGAGGTATTCCTCGTTTCCTTGTTCTTTATTTTCCTTACTTTAATTTATCTATCGCTCTTCTATTTCTATTTATTCATTTATTTATTATTTCCTCTACTTTTCGCTTTTTTTGTTCAAATTATTTATTTTAGCTGGATTTTATTTTTTTGAAATTAATATTTAATTTTATTCTATTTTATGTCTTTTGACCCGTTTCGATAAAAAGAAAATGTTATCGAATGGCTTTATATGATTTCAAATTTATGTATGTGGCAAACAAATGTAAATATACAAATATTCAAGTCAATATGCACTCACCAGATGATCCGTAGGGGCCCCGACGAACTCGGTCGCATGTAGCTGTATGTTGCTTGGAAAAAGAACAAGAATATCATATATATACACTTGTGCCACAATAATGTCCCTAAATGTAATCCCTAAAATTTAAACACACTGATTGGATATATTTTCTTTTGTTTATTTCTCTCTTATTTCACTTAGTGACGTGAGTATGAGTGTGTGTGAATATGTATGGACGAAGAGAGAATGTGCATGAAGCAGAGGGATTGCCGATCAAACAAAATAATAAACAAAAGAAAGGAAAAAAAATAAGAGCAAATCAAAAATTGTTACGAAATGATTATTATTTCGCACATTTATGCACACTAGCCTGGCCGCGGCTTGTATGGAGTTTTTTCAAGTTGGCGATATCAATGAGCGCCGGGCTGAAAAATATTCGCTTTCACCCCTAGAATACACCTGCAAAATTTGAGCCCGATCGGAGTTCATTTGATGGACCCGAAAACGGGTCAAAGGTCACCCGAAGCCATTTGTATGAACAAAATCAGTTGTTGTACGGAAAACTTTTTTGTTTCTTAAGATATCTCTACGAAACTTACTGCATTCCAATAATTTATTACTATATACATTTTGGCAAAGTTTTATTAAAATCGGACTACCATATCCTATAGCTTCCATAGGAACAATCGGGTGAAAATCACCTTTAGTAAGAAAAACTTTTTTGTTTCTGGAGATATCTGATCCAAACTCACAGATTGTATGCTTAGGACTGTCTTCTACAATCTGACCAAATTTGGTCGAAATCGGACTACCATATCCTATAGCTTCTATAGGAACAATCGGATGCAAATTCACCTTTAGTATGAACAACTGTTTTGTTTTTTAAGATATCTCTACAGAACTTACAGATTGTATGTTTGGTACTGTCTTTTACATACTGACCAAATTTGGTCAAAGACGGATGACCATATCATATAGCTGCCATAGGAACAATCGGCTGTTTTTTTTAACACTATTTGATTAAGAGATCAACAGGGGCGTTTCTTGTTTGGATGCTAACAAATGACGTTCCTGCGCTTTTTAGCACTGGCGAAATCGAATTTTAACGATTTTTACGGTTATAAAATGAGCAGGGTATTAGCCTCGAACTTTGATACAACTTCCTCCAACACTGGTCTCGAACGAGGTGCCTACATTGTGTATTGGATGATCTTCTCGGTCGAAATCTGATCTATCTTGGATGCCGTCATCACATTTATAAGATCGTACTCAAGGCTGTCTTTGAGAAAAAGTTTGGAAAAAGCAGTGGACCCGAAACATAAATTTTTAACAGATTTCCGGATATATGGCCAAAGATAAATCAAACTGAGTTTCAACACGGTTTGGAAGATAAAAGTGTTAAAGCAAAGATTTCTCTAAATGATTGCGAAGATCTCAAAGGGTTTTGTCGAGCAAAGCTTAAGCTTCCACAGATTTCTAGCGACTACAATGAGCTTTTAGAACTGACAGTGGTATATCATGGCGAAAATGTTGGTGCTTTTTGGACTTGTGGGGCGACATCTCATGCAAGATTTATGGCAAAGGCAATTTAAAGCTTTAAAATCTTCCATTTCCAACATTCGAGACGAATCAATATTTGTAGTTAAGCTCTACATAAAGGCTTGGTTTTAATGTACCAATGCTATTGCATGTCCCAATCAGCACTTAAGATTTTTGCAAGCAGCTATCGAATTTTCAAATATCGTTACAATCGTCTCTGAAACAATTGCTAATAATATGAAAAATCACTTGTGGTACTTAACACCTGATGTAGTGGGCTTATCATTTTTTGACCCGTAAGTATCGATACAAGAAAAAAGATATATGGTTAAAAGACTCAAAGCAATGGAACCTGCAGTGCCATTTAATAATTACAGACAAATATCTGACGTCAAAAATATTATAAAATGCAGCCTATGTGATTTTGTGTCATACAAAACCAAAAATCTTTTGTCCAGTTTCGAGCTTCAAGCTGATTTCCTCGAGGTTGATCCTTCCGAATGGAATGATAATAAGAATTATCAAAGTGCTTCTAGGTTCTTCAAGAACCTTTGTGTAGTCAATGATGAAAGATTACAACAGAATTTTAACACGCGTAAGTCAGAGGCACAGCTCATTTTACAAGTTGTTGAGCTCTATAAATAAAAACATCCGAGCCATATGAAGTCCGAATTGAGTTAAATTATAAAATCATTTTCATTTTTATGTATCTCTGTGATTTACTTTTAATGTCCTTATTTAAATAAGAGAAATAAATCTGAGCATTGAAAATATATTAAATAAAATAAAATTTGTTTTTTTTTCTTAGTTTGTCTAAAAAATCTCTAAGAAATCTTGTACCAAGCTCATTTTCTACCCGATTGTTCCTATGGAAGCTATAGGATATGGTAGTCCGATTTTAATAAAACTTTGCCAAAATGTATATAGTAATAAATTATTAGAATGTAGTAAGTTTCGTAGAGATATCTTAAGAAACAAAAAAGTTTTCCATACAACAACTGATTTTTTTCATACAAATGGCTTGGGGTGACCTTTGACCCGTTTTCGGGTCCATCAAATGAACTCCGATCGGGCTCAAATTTTGCAGGTGTATTCTAGGGGTGAAAACGAATATTTTTCAGCCCGGCGCTCATTGATATCCAAAAATTTTTTTAAAAAGGCCATCCTAATGCACACACACAAAACAAAACAAATAAAAAATGCGCAATGTCGATTTGCATCTGACAAGTACAGCTGTTTTACGTGAGGAACACAACATTGTGAGGAGCAGAGCTGTTAATGTTGTTTCCAGGGCTGAGGGCGGTTTGCTGCAGGGAAATTTCCCTCTCTTAGTATTTTTTGGTTTTCTCCTGTTTTCCTTTGAATTACACAATTTTGCGAGGAAGAAGAAGTGTTTTTTCTCAAAAAACGTGGATGTGCGAGAATTAAATAAAAGCAACAGAAGACCTATGTTTTTGTGGAAAAGGAAAGCCCAAACCAGTTTGAATTGAAACTCACCGCAGTTGGGTCAGTATTTTTGTCAATTTAAATTAGTGGTAATTTGTGCGTGGGGAGTAAACGAATACTGTTTTTGTTTAACAGCAGCAAGCAGCAGATTGTGCAGCAACCAACTGCCGACAGAGCACAATTGGACAAGCAAGTACGCAGGAGGGCGCCACCAGAGGAGCGATTGGCCGCCGCCTCTGGGTGGCCACAAGGTTTTTATACCATTTTTCTCTTTTGATTGAAAACTCTCGTACCCAAGAGTCAAGAAGAAGAAGCGGTGTTTAATGCACACCCCTGCGTTACGTTAGGCATAACAAGTAGTGAAAATCCCACTACGTTTCACGAAAACATAACATTGAACAAATCAAAACCTTAAATAATTCAATATCGACACAAACACATATGTATATGTAAATAAGCGCCGGCATATTTATTGTACATTTTCTGCCGAAATTAAGCCGACATGCTTACTTAACAAACGGCATATCAACATCCACACAAATTGTCGCCTTAAACTACACGACAATTTATAATTTATTAATTCATTTATTCTGGGGTGCCACAGAAATCTCTTTCACCTGAAAAATACATTTCATACATTTCATACAAATGTACGTCAAATTCAAGTGAAAGAGATTTCTGTGGCACCCCAGATTATTTAATTAACTTATCCTTTATTAATTTACATATTTTTTTATTTATTATTTACACACTTATTTATTTGTCTATTTATTTGTTAATCTATTTATTTATTCGTTTGTTTAATTGTTTAACTTGTTATATAATTTTCTTAATTCATAATTTAATAACTAATTGTTATAAGCCCCTGGGTTCCCTTGGTAATCCGATCTATTGCTCGAGCTTAGGTGGTGTATAGGGTGTCTCAGCCAGGTTGAGTAGAATTACAAATGAACTGAAAATATAAATATAAAACAAAATGTTAGGATTAATTAAATAAATGTCTTGTGTTAAGTTCTAATGAAACAATTTGAGTGAATACCTTAATATGGGGTGAAATGGGCTGACGCACGACTGGAGTGGCCGGAGTAGGGAGTTGATCTCATTTCATCAGGATTAACTAATGGTAGGGTGGGCGACGCAGGTGCTGGCAGTTTGTCAGTGCCATAATTTCCCTTCTTTTCAAACAGGAACGCCAGAACAGATGACCGATGAAATTCAAAAAAAAAAGAAATAAATAAATTGATGTTACCCGACTATCCGTCTATCGAGGGTCTTATCCATCCCTGGAAATGCCGTGAGCTAGCTGGCAATCGATATTCGGAGGCGATAAACTGTCGGCAAGTAACAAAATATAAATGAAAATTAAAGAAAGGAAAAATAAACTTTATCAAAATTAAATAATGAAATGAAAAAGAAAATAACGCAAGATAAACCAAAATTTTGAATCAAATTAAAAGGCTAAATTTGAAACGCCGTGGCCGCACTATTGCAGCTCAAATTTGCACGCTTTATGCGAGGTCTGAATGTGTGTTACAATCGTGAGTGTGTGATGATTGTATGTGTGTATGTGGGTTATGATTGAATGGTGTTTGATACAGTCGAATGTGTGTGTGAATGAGTGACAATGTGTGTGTGTGTAAATACAATTGAATGTGTGTGAATGTGTGGCAATGTGTGTGTGTATAATACAATTAAATGTGTGTGAAGGTGTTACCATCAATTGGATGTATACATGTATGTGTTAGAATGTGTATCAAAATGTCAATTTCCAAGTAGATTTTCAAACGCACGACCAGTGCGGGTTTTATGATGCGGAATAAATGCGGCAGAATCTCCAATACGAATCGAGCGTGCTGAGCAGACTCTCAATGGCCCTGCGCAGCTCCTTGACTGGCAACGAAACGTAAAGGCAATTGGGGAAACGCTCACTGCTCTCCCCGATGTCAACGCCGACCGCAATGAGAAATCCTTACTGAAACGTTGGGAACTAGTGTCTAGACTTAAGCAAGGATTCTGGAAGCAATGGTCAGAAGAATATTTGCAAGAGCTGCAAGCCAGACACAAATGGAAAACCGTCAATACCAACATGAAGGAAGGTATGCTTGTTCTAATCAAAGAAGACAACATACCTGTGATGAGCTGGCCAATGGGACGCATTGTAAAAACATATCCAGGACAAGATAACCACGTCCGAGTGGTTGACTTAAAAACTGCCTCAGGCATCTTTAAGCGCCCCATAACCAGGCTTGCGCCGATCTTTCCAGAAGAGACGGCCAAGAAACGCCCTATCAATGAGGCGAAGGACACAGATAAAACTGATGCACCACTCGCCCAACGAAAGCGGCTAGTGTCGCCAACCATTACCTCGTCTTTGCTGATCCTGCTTCTGATGCTACCTTTGGTGCTGACACAATCAGTATCAGTAACAAAATTCGACACGAAGCCAGGGATCTATTATGAAAAAATTGGACAAGCAAAAAGAGCAATATCCGACTGGACCATGGTCATATACTATGAACTGGACCCATACTGGCGAGATATGAAGACATTTAACCAAGGAATAGACGAATTCCAATACCTTTGCCCAGAAGTGAACAACAAACACACATGTGATTTCATATAACAGCACTATCGACACTTGTATGATGAACTGCAAATGGCAAACGTACTTATGCAGCACACTCGAAAACGTCGATCCCCATTTGATGCAGTAGGCAATATTGCAAATAGTCTATTTGGAGTGTTAGACTCAAACTACGCTAATGAAATGACCAAGGTCATCAAGAAGGTACAAACCAACGAGGATTTCGTACTGAGCCTGCTGAGGAACCAAACCTTAGTACTTGACACAACCATTAACGTTTTCAAAAAGACAAGGGCTACATCAGACAAGCGTCTACGACTACTTGAGCAACAAGTTGCTGCCATTACCGAAAGCAGAGGAAAGTACACTGGAGCACGGCTCACGGAAACGTACCTGGCATTGACTACTCAACTAACACTGCTAGCAGCCACGCTTCAGCGCATGCAATCGGAAATAGTGGACGTACTAACAGGAATTCGCCACCACACAATAAGCCCAATATTGATTTCTCCTAATCAACTAAAGGATCAATTGGATCAAATACGGGATCATTTGCCAACAGATCAAATGCTACCTGCAACATCATCCAACGTAATTCAATTATATAGAATTATGCGAGCAGAATGTAATATTCATAATATTTAATATGTAATATGTAATATTCAGAGTAATATTACCACTAGTGTCAACATCAATATTAGAGCTATTTAATATCACTAGTTTACAGCCATTTTGACTTTCATGTCTGAGTGCACTTTTCTTATGGATTTTGGCCCACTAAACACGAAAATCGCACTTAAAAATTTTTTTATGGTAGCGTTTTCGAAATATTCAGGTTTTTTCAAATTTTCGAAGTTGCTCTCACATTTTAGAGTATACCACGAGATCTAATTTACCGATGCGGTCAAAAAAGCACTCAAATTAAAGGTAACTAATCTCTTTACAACTCGTTAAGTTTTGAGATCGGCTTAGTAGTTCAGAAGCTAGCGACTTTTAAAAGTTCCAAAATCCTAATTTTTTGGGATTTTTTGAGCTCGAGAGCTCAGAAATTGCTCTAGAAAAAATAGATATCGCAAAGGTAAAATTTGTTTTGAGTATTTAGCGTAAAGCTAACACTGTTATAAAGAAAATAGGCAACTGTTTATGAGAATCCATGGATAAATGGCGGAGATATACGCTTTTCAGTGAAAGAATATAAATCATCTTTTAAACGATTTTCTAGTTTGTGTTTGTATGGCAGCTATATGATACAGTGGTCCGATTTCAACCAAACTTGGTCAGGATATGTAGGACCACAAAAGATGTTGATTGAGTGAGATTTGTTAAGATATCTCAAACAACAAAGAAGTTTTTCGCAAAAAACAGCTGCCATTGGAAATATTGATCGAAAATAAAGATTTAGTGCAAAAATATTTGTTGTTTTTGGAGATATTTCAACCAAACTTGCAGAATCAGCATCTAAGATGGTCCCTTACATCCTCACTAAATTTGGACTTAATCGGACCACTGTATCATAAAGCTGCCATAGGAATGATCAGTCGAAAACCAAGTCTTAGTATGAAAAACTTTTTGGTTGCTTGAAATATGTTACGAACTGCTTTTTTCTCATTGGGCCGCGCCGGCTGGCTCATCGGTACTCAGGGAGAGTTCCATCCCTGGCCCGCAGTCCGCAGCAATCGATAACTTTCTCGATACACAAAGCAGCTGCTAACATACTGAACTTTACAACACTACAGGAAAACTCGACAGCCATCAACAAAACAAGCAACAAAAGGTAAGTAAAACTCAACAAAATCAACAATAACAAACACTGATCCACTTCTCGTCCAAACAGGATCCCGGTTCCGGACCCGGCGTACCCGCCCTACCTGGGATGACCACCTCTGCGTCATCTCCCTCTGTTGGTCACCAATGGACCAACTCTTCAAGTGTTGGCCTACATGTTCTCCCTCCCCCCTACATCAATAAATTAACCGGACATGTTTCAGTTCAGATCAGTATAATATTCATCTTTCTTATACGCTAACATTGACGAAAATTCTTAATATTTCTTTACAGGCATTGCTTACATTGTTTCCTGGCGAGGACAACGGACATGCTACATTCAGGTGAGTTAAATGCCATCGTTCTTATCGCATCACATATAATATTTGTATCAATCTTAATTTTTCATTTCAGGTATGTACATTTTCCACCGACAGACAGACGAGGAACAAGAGTGCAATGTGCAACACAACGTTGCTGTCAATCCGCAGTGAGATAATTGTTAAACCAATATATATATATGTATGTATATATTCGTAATTGTGCAACAAGTGTATTGTCGCGTAAATGTCAGTGTAATTGGTGAATCGCTTAAATCTACCTTGACCTGCCTAAAGAGCTCTCTGGGTGGTTAAAGGGGCGATATATGTATGTATAAAGATCGTATGTTTGATATATATATATATATATATATATGTTTCTATTGGTAAATTTAAGCGACTGCAAGGGATTAATACTGGTGTTTATATTGTTCCTATTCTGTTTGTTTCGTGACTTTATAATTACAGATTTTTAATTCAAGATTTTCTTTTCTTTTTAGATTTCTTATTTAACTTTTATCTTAATTTAAAGATAGATTAATTTTAATGTTTAATTAATTAAGCAAACTGCTATAAATTGTTATTTAAATTGTATCTTTAAATGTTAAAGTTTTATAATTTTTGTAAATAAAGGCTACCGATAGATTTACTGAGCCTTCTCTCAATTTATGCGGCGCTGAGGGGATTCAAGACTTTCTTGATCCAGCCAAAGGAACGGATCAAATGGATCGGACTCACTTGAGGCTGTGGCCGCCAGCTGCGACTCGGGAACGTCTGCTGTTTTTCTTTCTTTTGTAGGACGGCTCCCACGTTCTGGATGCTGTTGAGTCGGTTAACCAGCATCTGGTGACGGACGAGATGCGTACTTTGGAGGTACGCAAAACAGCTGTTGGACTGACAGCTATGGTAGACCGCCCGGATCTTTTGGAAACTATCGATAGTTATTCATCGCATGCCAGGCTGCTTAGAGTTTTCGCTTATGTGTTCCGTTTCATTAAGAAATGTAAAAACAAAAATGAAGTTTTCGAGAAGATACCTACGGCACAAGAAAGAAAAGAAGCTTTTAAGAAAATAGTTGAAGTCATCCAACAAGTTGAATTTAAAGATGACATAGATAGGGTTCGAAAGGGCACGCGTGGAGGTCATAGCCTACAGCGTCTCAAACCGTTTATACATGAGTATGACGGATCTTGGTGCTCCTTTAAGATATTGCGAGTGGGGGGACGACTTGCAAATGCTCCTCTTTCATATGATGCTAAGTTTCCGATGCTCCTTCCTCAAAGCTCGCAATTTGCTAGAAGCTATATAAGATACCTGCATTTAACGAATTGTCATGCTGGCCCAAGAGCGCTCGTGAGTCTTCTTCGTGAGCGAATTTGGTTAGTCAACGCTCAAGAGGTCTGTCGTCAGACAGTGAGATCCTGCATCCCTTGCTTTAAATGCAAGCCTCGTCTGCTAACCCAAATAATGGGCAATTTGCCACCAGACCGACTCCGAGCACTCCGCCCATTTTCGATTTGCGGCGTTGATTTTTGTGGCCCGATTAGCACGACTTTTCGAATGCGTGGAAAGCCTACGTATAAATCGTACATAGCACTTTTTGTTTGCTTCGCCTCCAAAGCGGTTCACTTAGAACTTGTATCCGATTTATCGACTAATACATTTCTTATGGCTTTTCAAAGGTTCGTCGGCCGTCGAATAGTCCCACAGACCGTCCATTGCGACAACGCGACGAATTTCGTAGGAGCCAGTCGCCAATTTCGGGAGTTGCGGGCCCGAATCGAGGAGGAGGCGGACGCAATTCAAGAATTCGCATCAAATAGCGGATGCGAATTTGCGTTCATACCGCCTAGGGCTCCGCACTTCGGGGGTCTGTTGGAGGCAGGTGTGAAGTCTGCAAAGCACCTACTCCTACGGACGGTAGGCAGCCTGCTGTTGACGGCAGAGGAGATGCAGACGACGCTCGTCGCGGTGGAGGCCGTGCTCAATTCACGGCCAATAGGAGCGCTAAGCGACGACCCCAGCGACGGCGAGGCACTGACACCGGGCCACGCACTAGTGGGAGGCCCATTGACCGCGAGGCCAGCAGGAGGGGCCCCGGACCTGCAGGGCCTGACCTGCTTAAGTCGATGGCGAGCTGTCTCGTCGCTCAGGCGACAGTTCTGGCGGCGATGGTCCAAGGAGAACATTCTGGGACTCCAAGCCAGGAACAAGTGGCACCATCGCACGCCAGACGTCGTCGTTGGAGAGCTGGTGGTCGTCGCCGAGGACAATCTGCCGCCTCAGAAGTGGCTGATCGGCAGAATCACGGCGGTGCATCGGGGAGAGGACGGCGCCGTTCGCGTCGCTGAAGTGAGGACGGCAACCGGAGGAGACTTCAAGAGGCCGATCCACAAGTTGGCGCGACTCCCAGATGGATGAAGCACTGGGCTTCATGTATATTTTTCTTAATTTAAGTTAGTTGTTGTATTTCCATGAAGTCTAGTGTTAGTTAGGTTTAGGGCGAAGCGAGAGCGCAAAAAAGCTTTCGTCATTCGCTCTGAGAGCGAATTCGCCTCGCTTCGCCACCGTAGGGTGAAGCTAGGCTTAAGGAAAATGAAATATCTAGTTGTCGAAATACAATTGTAATATACGTACGAACTCGCACTCCCTCGTCATCATTTTAAAGCCACCAAATTTTCGTTTTTGTTAATAAATAATATTAACACGTTCATAAAAACTTATGAATTTTCAATATCCAATGTTATTCTCCTTTTTCTTTCCAAATCGAGGAATGGTGTCCTTCATATCTCGCCACAATCTCTCAATATTTTGAGTGTGGGCCTGCGTCTCGGGATCTACAAAGTTTATTGAGTGATTAACCGTCTGGTGGACGAATCCCTCACTCTCCAAACAATTGTAGGCCCTCCAGCAATCAGATATTATGGTGCTTCCGTCTTTTACACGCTCCCTGATTATAGCGAGGAGTGTATCAGTGTTCCGGCTTTCAAAGGGCACGATAAAAAAATCGCCACTTTCTCTCTCGATGCCTCCAAACAGCCACTGACCTTCCACAATTCGACCGCAGTTGTATTTGCGCTTACGAACTTTGGCCTCATCGATCTCTACGACCTTGCCAACACCGCCAAGTTTTGGACGGCTGTTGGTGACGCTCCAATCAATTTACACTTCGCGCAAGAAGTTTTTCAATCGATCACCGATTGGCGACTCCAACTCATCTCATTCATCAACACCTCCGTTTCTCCCTTTATTCGCATGGTGTCAAAGGCAACAAACCGGCAAATATCAGGGATGGAGAAATGTGATCCAGCGAAAAAAGTGTTTTTACGAAAACAAAAAACAAAAAAAGTTGCAGCGCACCGCGATTAGCTTTTTTTCCCCTGCTGGTGCATATGGGATGCACGGCAGCTGAAAAAAAACTGCGCCACCTCCCTCGAAGATAACCTGCACTCTGCACCACATTGAGGACAAATCCTTCCAATTCGAATAACATTATGTCGACGAAGAAAATCAAACAATTCAGTTTCACTGAATTGAATAACCCATAAAAAACCTCTTTTCGAGGTAAAAGTCTAGTGACGAAAACATTTTCATGCCCCAAAATTTCTGATATCCAATTTTGTGACGATAAATTATTTTAAGCAAAATTTTTGGCACTCGGCACATTGCGCTTAAATGCCTCAATTCTTCATACCAAATAAAACTTACTGTTTTGCGCAGTGCCGAATGCAAAAATTTTTTTAAAATAATTTATCGTCACAAATTGGATATCAGAAATTTTGGGGCATGAAAATGTTTTCGTCACTAGACTTTTACCTCGTAAAGAGGTTTTTTTATGTTCTTCAAACGTTAAATTCGCCATTGACGCGTTCTTCACAAGCAGCACTTTCATAGACTTCACTACGGCTTCCCATAATCCTCCAAAATATTAAAAATCGGGAGCAGTGCAATAGATTATGTAGATAAAGTTACAAATTTAGGTTTTGTTTTTAATAAAACTCTTACTTGGACTGACCACATCAGCAAAGCTGTAGGCAGAACCTACGCCTCACTTCGGATATTATACCTGACGCAGAACCTTTTACCAGTAAATATCAGACTCCTTATTGCTAAGACCTACTTGACACCCGCACTTTTCTACGGAGTTGAGATTTTTTGCAATACTGACTGCATCAGCAAGCGCAGACTCAATGTTACATTTAACAACATAGCTAGATATGTGTTTAACCTAAGACAAATTGATCATATATCTTCCTATTCGCTCAAAATTTATAATCTTAAACTTGAACACTGGATAAATCTCAGAGCGTTAATATTGTTACATAAAATAATTTACACTAAAGAACCGAATTACTTTTATGAAAAACTGAACTTTTCTACTTTTCTACTGTTAGACGTCGACTCTCATCGTCAGAAAAACACTTTTTTGTACATGCTGTTCGCCTTTGGAACAATATTCCGCATGACCTTAAGACAGTTAGAAACGCACCCCTTTTTAAAGAAAAACTAACTATGCACCTAAACAATCTTATTTAAATATATTTGAAAAGCAAGTAATACTAAAATTTGAATTTATTAAAATTATTAAACTAAAATTGAACTGTTAAAATTAAGTGTAAGTTATTTTAAAAAAAAATTGATATAACAATAATAGAATACTGAAAACTGCAATTATTAAAATTATTAAATTATTAAATTAAAATCGAATTGTTAAAATTAAGTACAAGCTATTTTAAAACAATTGTAATACCAATCATAGGATTAAATCTTTTGTAATACGTTGTGACTAGTGCAATAATTATAAGTTCCTTAAAACTTGTAGCACTAGGATGTTAAATAAATAAATACTAAATACTAAATGCGGAGCACGGGGTGGAATGAAAACGAAATTGCATCCCATTGATGCGCAAAAGGTGATCGTCTTCGTTGATGATTGCCAGAATTGTTCCTAATTAACTACTTTTTTAATGAATTTGGCATTTCATTGGCATTGAAAAAAGTAGTGCTAGTGAAATGTCATTTCAGTAGGCATTGAAAAAAGTAGTGCTAATGAAATTTCATTTAACTAGCATTGAAAAAGTAGTGCTAGTGAAATTTCATTTAACTAGCATTGAAAAAAGTAGTGCTAGTGAAAAATTTTAATTACTTTTCATTTTCAATGCCAATTAAAATTTTTTAATTAGCATTGAGTAATTATAGGAAAAAATTATTTTAAATAAAATTAATAATTATTTTTTGGAAAAATTAAAAAAAATTTGAAAAAATTTAGAAAAATGGAAAAAAATTGAAGAAAATTGTGGAAAATTGTTTTTCCAATAGTTTTCCCGATATACGATATATTTATACGATAGTTTTTATCGATAGTTTTATACGTTCGTAGTATACAACTATCGATAAAAACTATCGAATAAAACTATCGTATAAAACTATCGATAAAAATATCGATAAAAACTATCGATAAAAACTATCGAATAAAACTATCGTATAAATATATCGTATATCGGGAAAACTATTGGAAAAACAATTTTTCACAATTTTCTTCAATTTTTTTTCCAGTTTTCTAAATTTTTTCAAATTTTTTTAATTTTTCCAAAAAATAATTATTAATTTTATTTAAAATATTTTTTTTATAATTATTCAATGCTAATTTAAAAAATTTTAATTGGCATTGAAAATGAAAAGTAATTAAAATTTTTCACTAGCACTACTTTTTTCAATGCTAGTTAAATGAAATTTCACTAGCACTACTTTTTTTTCAATGCTAGTTAAATGAAATTTCATTAGCACTACTTTTTTCAATGCCAACTGAAATGACATTTCACTAGCACTACTTTTTTCAATGCTAATTAAATAGTAATGGTAATGCTTATAGGCACAACTCGAATCAATTCAAATGTACCAGATTGCGTCTCAGTTCGGCATAAAAATGGCGTTAGCTTCTGTAGTTCCGATCGCAATGATTTGCTAGCACGTAAATCAGACATTTCCTGCGCGAATTCTTGTCTCTGAACTAAATACACAATTCGAAAAAATGTCTCCTGGCTTTCTGTTGCTGAGATTGGCTTCACGTCGTGAATTTGTAGTTC
>JBAMBJ010002006.1:0-135902 GCA_037043495.1 Drosophila recens
CTATTTTACATACTCTTAAGTTTCGAACAATGTGAAAGGTTACTTAAGCCCAAAATAAAAAATCAATTTACTCTTTTTTCTCATTTTCAACAAGCCAAGGTATAAGTGTAACTCAAAAAATTTAAAGATAAATCTGAATCTAATTGGCATTTATCGTCTATTTTCATTAAAAACTTTAAACACATTTATTTTCATTAAAAACTTTAAACACATTTCTCATTCCACTAAAGAGAAACAGTTTTAGCCTATTCGTAAGCAACTGACTAACTGACCAGAATGACATATTCATCATTCATGACAAACTGAATACCTGAAGTAAATGACTGATTAAGTTCACGACTGAAAACTTAACGATTGAACTTATTCAGCAAATTGAACTAAAAAGCCCAACTCTAAAACAGGAGCCAGCTTGGAGCCCTTAACATTAATGCTCGGGCACTGTTAACGCAAAAATTCCAATGTACGCAGAATTTTGCTCCTGTTAAATAAAAATACTGTCACATTTGTTATCGATATCTATAAATAAAATACCAAAAGGAGCAACAGAAAAGGGTTGTCTTTTGTAGCATTTGTAACGGAGGCTATTTACCCGTTAATTCAAATATCAATTTAAATGGCATTGTGCTTTTTAAATCTCACCATATATTCAATCAATTTTCTATTATTATATAAATAAGAAATGTTTGTGCTCTCGCAATTATAAAAGAAAATCCAGTTAATACACATATTAGATATTTTGATAGAACATTACTTGTATTTGTGCAATTTTATTTTGCTTCTCTTATATATTTAGTGCTTTAGCGGGCAAGATTTTGAAAATGATCTGCTGTTTACGGTTCTCGAAAATAAATAGATTTCTCCTTATTTCGGTGTTGTCTGTGTTCTCAAATTCACATTTCTTACAGTCTGTTTACTGCACGCCTTTTGTTTTGGTTATTGTTTAACACGAATTTCAAGTTTCCAATTTCAATGAAAGAGTTGCTCTATATATACATACATATATTTATTTATATATATTTTAAGGGAGTATTAATCAGATTTCTATCTGTATTTATTGATACCTTTTAATTTACAACGCATTTTAAATATTTCCAAACACTTAAACTTTAAATACATATAAACATTATATGAACACATAGAATGCATTTAATATGCGCATTTGCATATTCTCTCAACAAAATTTGCTGAGAATGCAAATATGTACATAAATATAATATGCTTTCAATACCCTTGCGGAGTCTATTAAATTAGTCACGAAATATGCGGCGTATTATGTATATACGACTGCTATAAAAAGATGCTATTTCAGATTATAATAGAAAACTCTATATCTTGCATATTGCAAAGACCATAAAAAAAAACTTGTTAACAAAAACTATAAAAATTAGATTCTTTTAATGCTGTTTTGCTTATAAATACAGTCTGGAAGGGTATTAAGCTTGCGGTAAAAAAAATTTAAATTTTTTATTGTTTTGTTATTTTTTTTTAATGTTTTTTGAACATTTCAATAGGTTGAAAGAAACGAAATTTTGCTCTTTGAGTTTTTGCATTAATTTAAGAGCAGCATTGTTCTCTTAGTCGCGTCGAAGTCGATATTGTCTTAATATACAAAGAGACGCCGTGCTGAAACTTGAATTTGTGCCGCATAGACCGATCAGTATTTTGTGTTTTAGTCAATCATTAAGCTTCGGTCGGAACACATCCCAACACAAGTCCCAAGACACGTGCATCGTTAAAAACAAAAAAATACAAAACCGTAAACAGCAACAAAAACAAAAACAACAATAAATAAAATCTGTTTCCGCATGTATTATTTTACTGCAATATGGAGTTTGCTGTTTGTGAATAACAAGTGCACAATAATATCGTGATCTGTAAAAATAAAAAGTTCAATGTTTTTTTTTACAAATTAAATATATATTATATATATGTATAATTAATTGTGCGTTGTGTGACATATAAATTTCCTACGGAAGATAAGGGAACGCAATTTCTTTTGGGTAAATCCACAAACAGAGACACAAACAAATTAATAAATAAATTAAAAAACAAACATGCATATAGTTTTTACAAAAACATCACATGACACCTTTTTTATTATTAAGTATATATGATGGCATATAAATATAAAAAAAGACAAAACGCTTCTTTTCAAATTTTAAGTATTCAGCCGAGCATTATTTTAAGAAATCATCCGTGGGCGTATCAGCCGAAAACTGAAACGAACTATGGAATTTATTAGCATTTTTGAGTGTTCTGTTTGTGCATTCATATTAAAGTCATTTTAGTGTAACACACATGCTATACATACGTACAGAGCATATGTTGTAGTATTTTTAACATAGTTCACTCAAACTACAATTGTTTAACTAGAGTGCGCGACGAGCAGATACCCTATAATCTCAATCAAACTAATTGGAGTGATAGGATTAATTAAGTTAGTCAAAAAGAACATTTTCCTTGATTTTATTTTTATCAATTATATTTTATTAAAGTTGCAAGTTGCAAATCAGATAGAATTGGGATGTAATTGTCTTTTGCATTTGGTCACAACAATTATTTGACCAACTGTACCCCAATGCGGAAAGCTGCACTTACATCGTAATAACTGGCAACGCTGCAATTTTTTATTTTTACGACGCATTTTATGTTTAAAGCAGTTAACTGCTTTGTTTTTGCCAATTTATTTATTTGTTTACATTTTATGCATTGAAGTCTGATATGTAACCTTTTTTTTTTTTTGTTGATACAGGGTATGCCAATTAGAAGCTTTCCATGCTTTATGCATGCAATATTGAACTTTACTAAGAGAGTCGTTAAATGTTGACTTCATAACTGCAATGCCTCAACTGCAACAACAACTATAGAGTTTTTTTTTCATTTTTAAAATGCGACTACGTTGGAGAGAATCATTTCGTTTAGGTCACACTTAATCAGACGCTTCAATATGGCAATTCCAAACTATTGTTGCTTATCTAACTGTCTGTGGAAAAGGTTGCCCGGCAACGCTTCAAGTTTTACAAGCGCAATAAACTTTGAAAAATTTGAAAATTAATTTGGGTAAAACCCAAAAAGTTACGAGATAACCTGCAGATAGATTATTTATTTTTGTATTTATTTAAAAAATTTACTTCTTTACAAAACATTTTTTTCTATTATTAAAAATAAAAATTTGATGTCATTTAAAGTCTCATCTTATTAACCCATTAATGGCTGCCCATAGATCGACTGGTACGATTTTGACGAAATTTGGAAATGTGTGCCTAGAAGACCATAGAAGTTGAAAGAAACAAAAAAAAATGTTTATCTTCAAATTTAATTTTTTCGATTTCCATACATTTTTCAGCTATTTTCGATAACATTTTGTATGCAGAAAAATAGCTAGATATTCACCTGTAAAAAACTACAAGTATAACAAGGATAACTAAACTGTTCAAATTTTATACTTATATTTTTATTAATTCTCTTTACTATGAAATAAATTTTGCCTCGAAATCTCTCACATGCCCCGAGCTAGAGTTTTTAAAGTGTCAATACTTTTTTGGGTATTTAAATACCCATTAGCCGTTAATGGGTTAATGATGAAAAGAGCTTCTGAAAAAAATTAAAAAAAAAATTCCCAACTAAACTATTTAAAAACGGAGTGAGAAATTTTGTTTTGTTGCAAAATATAAGATAATTTACACCTGAAAACCCCTTCTTAAAAGTCAAGATCGCGATCGAATTCGAGAAGCAATTTATTTGCGAAGCATAAAGAATCGTCCGAGACAAAATTCGAAGTAAACAAATGCTTTTGAATAATTAAATAAATAAATGCATTATGAACTGTGTAAACAAATATATGCATACACATGTATTTATGTGTGTTTTAAAAATAAATAAAATGAATAAATAAATGTATGTATGTATAGCTTAAATAAAATGAAACAAAAAAACAAATGAAAATGTCTAGAGGTTACTTTTTATTTTCTTCGAAGCTCGCGTCAATTCCACGTGCAGTAATTTTCCTTCCTTCGCCATTGGACGCTGCGCAATTGCTAATGTTGGCCCAAACTGATATTTGTGCTTGGCTTTGCATAAATTGACAACTGTAGCTATTTGTATACAACTAACTCAGTGCCTTTTTGTTTTGTTATTACAAATTTGTGTACACTGACGCCTTCTGTTATCGAATCTTCTCTTAAGACTCGCTCTTTGTCTTGTAGCATACGTACATACATACATATACATATATATGTGTGTGTGTATAGCTAGCCTGAGCGATATGGTTAGGCATTTTAGTGATGGACTGACATGCAGGCTAGTGATTGGTTAACAGTCGTTGCGCAAAAGAGTTGCCAGACTGCTGCAAAGTGTATCCTATTTTTGTCTAATAAGGTGTAAGGTAAGGTAAGGTGTTGAATGTTTTGCTGATTGCAGGCAAAAGGACACTGTTGTCTATGCCACCGTTTTTCTTTTTGAGTTGAGGCGAGACCTAGGAAAAGGAATTTCTTTTTCGCACCATACCTAGATTAAGGGGAAACCCCCATAGGTAACTTGAAATAAATTGTGTTTTTGTTGCATTTTTTTGTATCTGAAAGTCTAAGTCCCTTAGAACAAAATTGTCTGAGATATGTGCGTTAAAAGAGAGGAGGAATTCGACTGAAATTGAAAATTTAAACGCTTTTTCTTGAAATGACATTTTTGAAGTCGGTGACCAAAATTCCTCGAAAACTACTTTTTGAAACTTGAAAGACTGATTCAATACAAAACGCGACAGATTTTAGTGAATATAAAAGTTAATTTTTTTTTTAAATGGATATTTTTTAAAACCTGTTATCAAACACTAGTTTATACTAGTATTTAACTAAATCCATCGTGATTTCTTTTATTAAATGATCCTGTTTGCCACAATTGTGGTCACCGCAAAACGTATAAATTAAAATAAAATTTCTTTGGTGACCATTTTGTAAGTTAATTATGTAATATTTTTCAATAAATAAATTTCTGAAAGGTTTTCAATGTATGTATGTAGTTTCGTAGCTTTCTTAAATAAACATTCATTAAAATTACCAATATTCATGCGGGTAACCCCTTGAGTCTGGGAATGTAAATAATAAGTATTCATCAATAACTGAGCTTAATTGTAATAAAAGTTAAACATATTAATTTATTATTCAATGTAAATTTGTTTTTTTGAATAATTCTTTTTTATTCTTTTACAGCTTAAATACTTTATTCAAATGTAAAATTTGAAAAGATGGGACCACTTATAAAAAAGCCATTTGATCAAAAGCACATTATTTTTGTGCAATTTGTGCTTTTTTTCTGTTTTTTGTGGCTACCAGTAAAAGGAGAATCAACTTTTCAATGCTTAAATACTAGTGGTAAGATTTTAAAATCATTTTTACCCGTCGATAGCTTCAAATACATGTATTTTTTTTAGAAACTCCCTTTGAAGCTCGTACAAGCCGATTTGACATTGGACTTTTAGTAACAAATAGAACCACGCATCAGATGATGACACGAATATTTGATATATTTCTGAGAGAGGTTCTTCATTACAAAAATGTTCGAATTTTACCCATACATTTTACAAACCCAACGGATCCAGAAAATGCATATCTAGCTATGGATTATGTAAGGTAATGTCATTCAATTCCGACTGTCAGACGGTTTAAAAAAATGTTTTAATTTTTTAGAGCTTATCCGGGATCACGAAAGACCTGCATGATCAATTTGGAAGTTTGGTTGCCCTTTAGTAATAAAGGAATACCAGAGAACATATTTGATGCTGGTGTCTCTATCACTCCGGGTCGATATAGTTGGTTTGTGCCCAAAGATCAAGTTCCAGATACAAATGAAAATTTTTGTAGCTTGCACTACAAAATCTTTCAAGACGTCAACAATACTCATTATGAACTTTACCTAATGGAGGACAAAATAACTAAGCTCATAATGGATAGAGTGTGAGTTATACTAGAAACTATTTATATTTAGCAGGGATTCAAAACTTAACCATAAACGAAACCGTTGCTCGGTATTCACCGATTAAAATTGTTAACAGTAACTATAATCGTAACCGAAACAGAATTTTTTTATTATATTGAAACTCAAAAGCCAAACTTATTCCAACCAAAATAACCGTAAAGAAAATCGATTAATGCATAACGGTTAATTTCGGTTCGGTCAAAGATAAATTTTAATTCCGTTGTTAGGGTGACTACATCTTTTTTTAAACTACAATTAAATTTTAATTCTGCTCTAATTTAATTTATATAGCCAGCAAAAAAGTCACCTTATCAACATATGGCTCTTGATTAAAAAAGACAATAGATTTTATTTAATAATTTTATTTTTATTTGGAAAGGTCGCTTAAATTTCGTTTGAATGATGCAACAATTTCCTTAACCCATTAAGTACCTACTGGAAAATTCAATTTTTGTAAACGTCTACTTTTTTAATTATTTTCCTCGATTTTTTCCATAGCAATTTTATAATGCAAAAAGTGTGACTGGAAAAAAAAATTTCAAAATATTTTTGCTAGTATTTTGTGCAATTTTTTTTTAAAATTGCTAAATAGCCACTTTTTTGCGTGAAAAGTAGGAAAAAGTGGTTAAAATAGTAATTTTTAGGATTCTAATAGTGACTGCAAATTTTTCAAAAATCTCTTCGCTAGTATTTTTTATAATTTTTTGAAAACTGCATAAAGTGACTATTTTAACTTCTGTTTCCTCCTTTTCATACAAAAAGTGCTTTTTTTGCATTTGCAATTATTTTTGCAGTCAGTTTTAGAATTGTTTGAAGTTTTTTTGGATCAAAACATTATTTTTTATAAATCGAGGAAAAAAGTTTCAAAGCAGACCTTTACAAGAGTTTAACATTTTCAATGGGTTAAGGACTGTTTTGTATCATTCAAACGGAATTGAAATGACCTTTCCATTGAGGCCAAAATGTACATGAAGTAGGTTCAGATTATGAGTAGATTTAACTCTAAATGTTGTCAAAATAAATATTCCGTCTAGAGTATATTTATCTCAATAAAAAGATCTAATATTTTGAAATTTTTGAATATTTGTTTTCAAACTAAACATTTTTAAAAATAATTTTGTAAAATAGTTTTGTAAACCGAAATCACACCGGAATTTCGAAATCAACTTATACAAAAAAATGGTAACCGTTACGTAACCGATATAAATGCGAACATAACCAAAATCGTTACTGAAACCCATATTCGTTTTGGTTTGATGCCCTGCTACAAACTCATTATATTTAGTGTAGTTAAGATCATCTAATTTTATCTTTTTAGCGTGGACAAATATATAAATCCGAAGTGTGCGCAACGTAAATGTGCCATGCTCATTGCTGAGTTCCGAACGGATTCGTACTTTATTGAGACGGAATTAGATGAAAGTTATCTCAATGTTGTTTGGCTGGGCTCAAAATTTAAAGAAACAATCGAGCAACTTGCTAAGTTTTATAAGACAAGCTATCTGCCTGGAAGCAGGAGATTTATAGTCCTACATTGGACGCCGTCTGAGGCGATTTTTGAGGCTCGATTTACCCAAATAACATTGCCAAGATGTGAAGAGTTTACCTACTTGCAAGAATCGAATTGTAGATACGATCTAACTCCGATTGTGAAGTTCTATGAAAAAAGATTGGATGCTGACAGTACGCTGACGGATGCTTTGCGATCGTTTTTTATAAGGGACCAAGATCTAGACTATTTTCGGGAAGAACTCCGTATTCAGCGCAACAGGAGCGATAATATTGAACGGACGTATCAAGAGATAGCTTGCAATTGGCTCAAAAGAAATGAGAATGTATACAAGAAATGGATTCGACCCACAAATAGGGTAAAGAATTTATACATTGGTGGCATATTTCCCATAAATATAACGGATCGGGGACATTTAAATATTAGGGGAGCGGCCGAAAGAGCCGTCAAGGCAATCAACGATAATCAAACCATTCTACCAAACTATAACTTGGGAATATACATTAACGACGGACACTGCAAGTCAGATATGGTGATGCAGGCCTTCATCCATTACTATAACATGTCGAATATGTTGGGTGTGCTGGGACCAGCCTGCAGTGAGACTGTGGAGCCCATTGCTGGTCTTTCGAAGCACCTAAACATGATGGTCATCTCCTATTCCGCGGAAGGCGCCTCCTTTGTCGATCGAAAGTCTTACCCCAATTTCTTTCGCACCATCGGATCGAACAGTCAATATGTTGATGCGTATATGGAGTTAATGCACAGGATTGGCTGGAATCGGGTTTCCACTTTGACCGAAGACAATCAGCAATACACTGAGTATATGTCCTATATGGAAACCAGGTTGAAGTTGAACAATTTCACTTTGGCCTTCAATTGCAAGTTTCAAACTAATGTATCCGCTGAATATATGAATGAGGTAAGTTTTCTACCAATTTAAGTAAATCCTTAATAACATTTTAAAATTTTTTGTAGCATTTGAGTAAACTTAAGGAAGCGCATTCGAGGATCATCATAGCGGAACTTCACAGTCATAATGCTGCAGTGGCCATATGTGAAGCCGTACACTTGGGGGTAAGTTTAATCAGTCAATATACCCCTTACTCGAAGGGTACAAGAATATTTTGTATTTATTGCATACTCAGGTTAGCCCTATATCTATATTTCTGCATCTCAGCATCTGTAAGAGCTACACAGAGCGATAGATTCAAGTATTTCGTAATTAAATCGGCACAATTCGAACTTAAGTGTTTCTAGTGTTTCAAACTTAAAGGAGAGTCCAAAATACCAGGGACTGCAATCAAGAGTTATGAATGCTAATTTCAACTTAAAAATTCAATGCGAAGAAAATGTGCTATAATTGGTTCAAAATATATTCACTTTACAAATTTACGGAACAACTCTTATTTGTAACTTTTGAAGCAAAAATAAAAAATAACGTTAATTTTTAATTTTATTGAAAAAATCAGGAATAAGAGTTATTTCACAACTTTTAAATAAAAATAAAATTTTATGAATATTTTTGACTATTTAAGTAAAAATTAAAAATAATTGTTATTTCGTAACTTTAAAATATAAATTTGAAAATTGTTTATATGCAAATTTTTATTTAAAAACGTATAACAGTTATGGTCCCTGCAAAATACAATTTAAACTGGAAGAGTTCCGTAAGCTCTGTAACTGAGTACATCTTAAAATAACAAGATATGTGAATCTCGAATTGCACTCCATAGCAGAATGGCAAGAACCAATAGGAAATTCTAAGCCAGCGAACGTAAAAAAAATGAGTTTAAAAAATCTTGTCTCAAGACTTACAGTACAATTACAAAATTGTACGGTGAGTAGTCGTCGTAGAAAACTGAATCGAATAAAGTTTCTCAATTCTAGTTAATCTATAGCTTTATTAGTTTCAGTAATTCGTACTTATAACAAGTACGGATTTTAAGTAACGCAAATACCCAATTCGAGCTCATTCGATTTTAGTACGGATTTTTTTTTCACTCTGTGGACACTCAAAAATTTAGTAAATCTGCATACAATATTTTTAAGATTAAATGCTGTTTCTTATGGAGAACATTTCGATTTCTGATGATCTCTCTGCTAACTGACTGTATTAATTTTTTCGCCCAAATGTATGCAATAGCTTTTGTTCCGTTGGAATTCAAATTTCCAATAGATACAATTAAAATATGTAAATTTAACTGCAGTGATCTAATTCTATTTCATTTTAATCATTATTCTAAATTAAAAACTTTCTTTGCAGATGACACAAGCAAACGATTATATCTGGTTCTTACCATCCTGGCTACCCAAGAACTTTGAAGTGTGGCAGTTAAATGTGAATCATCGTTGCACAGCCGAACAACTACGCAGCGTAAGTACACAGAAAAAAAAATCCGGAATATTTAGCCCGGATTCAATCCGAAACAATGTCAGAAGTGGGGTAATTTCGATTTTCTTAAACCAAGTATGAAATACTTGATTTTTCAATCCCGAATTCAATCCTAAAATTCTTAAATTCAGGCTACATTTAAACTTTTTTTTATGATATTTTTTTAAACGTGTTTTTTTAAATTTTTCTTTTTTTTTTAAATATTTTTTTCTTTCTTCTTTTATTTTTTTAATTTTTAATTTTTTTTTTAACATTTTTGATTTAAATTTTAAACATTTTTTTTTTAATGAAGGGAATGTTTGAATGCAATTGACTGGGGGAATTGAACCCAGGTTTTTTTTCAAACAGTTCGGCGACTCTAACCACTGAGCCACCGAACCAATTGAAATGAGAGAGGCCGAGAGAGAATCAAGTAATTTGGGCTTATTTTCCCATTTTAATCCCGATATAGACTTGATTGTTCAGTTTAATCCTGGAAACATACTTAAAAAATGCGGGTTTAAATTAATTATTTTAGGCTTGATTTTAGAACAGCATTTTTTTTTCTGTGTAATATTCCTAAACTTATACGATTTATTAACAATGTTTGATATATATTGCAGGCAATCGAAGGACACTTTAGCATAAGGCATACGCCATTTGGCCAACCGGATGATCTGATGCAGGAAGGGATCACGGTCAAGTCTTGGCTCTCCTCGTATAGAGAAGAATTTAAGGAGTTTTCCAACTATGTGGGATTCGTTTATGATGCCGTCTGGGCTTATGCGATCGCAGCACATAAATTGATCGGAGATACAACATATGCAGACATTGCATTTAGGTCCTGGAAGACAACAAATGAATTCAGAAAACTGATTTGGGAAACGGACTTTGATGGTCTGTCCGGCAAAGTGTCATTTGGACAAGGCGAATTCGGAGGATCACGCATCATCGATCTGGATATTTTACAATGGAGAAATATGAGCTACACTGAGGTGGGAAAGTTTAAGCCCAGAGTCGAGGGTGCTGGATCAGATCTTCACACGAACGGGGGACTTTTGGACTTCGATTCGGCACAAGTGTTCCATGGACAAATTCCAGAGGATGGAAGATACGATTGTCGCTACTCGAGCTTGGCCCGAGGTCTGCACATCAGTTGCGATATGGCCACCATGGTATTCAGTATATCCATATGCCTGATGGTAATCTTCCTGATGTCCTTCATATCATTCTATTTCTGGAAACAACGTTTTAACCGAAAAGTGCGACATTCGGCACAGATAATGAAGATGTTTGGCATCGATCTGATTACGCCGTCTCGGAATAAAATGAATACCCTGGACAAGTGGGAAATTCCCAGGGAGAACGTGGTGATCAATCGCAGATTGGGCGAGGGAGCATTCGGCACGGTCTACGGCGGCGAGGCCCAACTGAGTTCCGGCGAGTGGACAGCGGTTGCCGTTAAGACTCTCAAATCGGGAGGATCGACAGAGAATCGCTTGGACTTTTTGGCCGAGGCCGAGGTCATGAAGAAGCTGAATCACAAGAATATCATAAAACTTATGGGCGTGTGCCTGCAGGTGGAGCCCATCTACACCATCATGGAGTTTATGCTGTACGGGGATCTGAAGACCTATCTGCTGGCCAGAAGAAACATGGTTAGTGACAAGCTAACTGATGAATCGGATATATCACCGAAGCGTCTGACGATGTATGCCTTGGATGTGGCTCGGGGATTGGCATATCTGGCGGAACAGAAGTACGTCCATCGGGATATCGCGTGTAGAAACTGCCTGGTCAATTCCCAGCGTGTCATCAAAATTGGGGACTTTGGCATGGCTCGACCCACCTACGAGAGTGATTACTATTGCTTCAATCGGAAGGGCGTGAGGAAACTCTTTCCGGTTCGCTGGATGCCACCGGAGACACTGTCAGTGGGCATGTTCACGTCTGCCTCGGATATTTGGTCATTTGGAGTGGTGCTCTTCGAGGTGATTACCTTTGGATCGAACCCCTATCATGGCAAGACAAACAATCAAGTTCTCGATTACGTCAAGAACGGCAACACGCTGCAAATTCCGAGCGGCGTCAAGCCGCCGTTGGAGGGACTTTTGAAGGCCTGCTGGAGTCAGGATGCCAGCAAGCGTCCCACGGCCTTGGAAGTCATTGATTACATTTCCAACTATCCGCGATTGCTGACGCCGGTCCTTGACTGTCCGGGCACGGCAGTTCAAATGGCGGAGTCGGAAAGCGACGATGAAATGGAACTGTTGCCACCCGGACGCCAATCCTCGCCACTCACCCAGGAATCCACGCTGGACAATCTGTCAACGATCAATAGTTCCACCAATTTGCGACAATTCAATTTTCCCAGCGATGAAAACCTCACGGAACTGCCAGCCAAAGTGGAAAAGGACAAAGCGAGCATGCCCCCAAGCAATAATACCGATTCCTTTTCAACCACAACCCCCGATGGATATAGCATTATGTCGCCCCTACTTACGAATCAGGGCGCTAAGCAGCATTCGATAAGCGAGTGAATCATTCAATCATTATCTATAGTTTCTAAGCATATTAGTTGTTAGTTGTCATTCGCAGAGGGTATCAATTGTACCTAGGTCTCAGCTATCCCTTATCACTTCTCGTATACCAAAGTATACAGGATACAGGGTATACAATTAAACTATAAACAAGTTTGTTTAGTTTTATAAACTAAGCTTTAATTATTATATAATCAAACAAACAAATTGAAGAAAAATACCAAGTACTACATACCTATTATTATTTTATGATCTAGTATTACGGCATATAATAGTTTTTATAACAGCATTTTATTTTTTAGCAACTGAATGTCAAAGAATCAAAAATGTCAACTCAAATAATCAGGGAAAGTAACATTTATTATTTTGAAAATAAATAAAATTAATCCTGTTGGAGAATACACTATCCTCCAGTAACAAATTCATTCGGATTTTTGTTTTAAAAGCACGACTCTTGTTTGCCATCTTATAGCACTCTGATTTTACTGGACGTAAATATTTTTGCGATATTAGAGCAGCTTGAAATCTCTGTAATAACTTTTAAGAAACGGGTTCGTTTTGGGCATGCCTGTTAAATAATGATTAGTAAATTAAATAATCATTAGTAATTAGATTATTTTTGTTTAAAAGTCAAACTAATGATTAAATTACGATTATTTTCGGTTTTGCCCAATAATTTAATGATTACGATCACAAAAATCAAAAATAATCTAAAATTATTACAATTATTCAAATATAAAAAAAAATAATCTTTTTGAGTATTCGGATTATTTTTGATTTTTTTCTGATTATTTCTTATTATTTCAAATTATATTAAATTTTCACACTCAAAGTTGCCAAAATAATCAGAAAAGACCAAAAATAATCCAAAATAACCAGAAAGATTATATTTGATTTTTTCTGATTATTTTTGAATAATTGTAAAAATCTTAGATTATTTCTGATTTTTTTGTAATCGTAATCATTGGCCGTGTTCACCAGAACAAATCGACATCAGAATATCGATGAAATTTGTATGATTATTCTGGTGAACGGCAGTGATTAGCAATCATGATTTCAAAATTTTGTGATTATGATGACTGAAAATTCATCACCAAAATAGTGCGCTGAAATTCTGTGATTGTGATGCTTTGTTATCGATACAACAAATCGTAATCAACAGAACACACGATTTGAAAATAAATAGTACAGAATTAATAAGGATACCACTATATAAATATAAATTTGGTCTTCTAAAAAAAATGCAAAGAAGACGTTGAAGTCTGCGTATTTTTAAGAAATACGGCTAAGAAAAGTGCTTTAAACTTTCTCATATAAAATATTAAATTCGCATACAATATTGGCTTAGTTATTGATTAATGCAACATATCATCTATTATTTTAAATCTGGTCTTTTGCTGTGTTCATTCCCATTTCATTAAGCATTGGGCGCCAAATTGTTTTGAATTCTTTAAATCAGGGGTGGGCGGCCTATACTCTCGGAGTTAAGCAGCTACTCTCATACTTATTCGGCGCCGTGATGTCGCACACAAGCAGCTCGAGTCGAGGCGTCATAAATCAATTAGACACGGTCAGCTCGCGAACAAGCTAGCAACAACAACGCACACAGGCAGCTCGAGTCGAGGCATTAGCAACAACAACGCACACAGGCAGCTCGAGTCGAGGCGTCATAAAAGCAATTAGACACGCTCAGCTCGCCAGCAAGCTAACAACAACAACGGACACAGGCAGCTCGAGTCGAGGCTGACATCGCTACGCGCCGCGCCGAAGACCTTTTTTTTTGCTCGCACATTATTTGGGTGATCGACAAAGTAGGTAGACGCGAAAAAGGTTGTTGTTGTAGTTGTTGTTGTAGTGCTCCCGAGGTCAAAATTTGCGCCCACCCCTGCTTTAAATAATTATTAACACCTTTGACAAAAAAAGAAATGACAACTTTGATTTTGCCCCAAAATTTCATCAAAGCGTTCACCAGAAGCCCATCGACAATTTTTTGATTTCTGATACATGATTACTAATTGATTAGTTCTGGTGAACACGGCCATTGTATATTCACAAGTTTTTCTATAGTGAATTATATAGTCACTACGATTATTTCTAAAAATAATCTAATTGATTAGTAATTCTAATCGAAATTTAACAGGTATGGTTTTGGGTTCGGGCTCGTGGGTTGGATAATTTCGATGGTTCGGTTCATGATCTGGATCTTAAAAAAACTCAAATCAAAACGCGATTTGTTCTTAAGACATACACTCACTCGCATATCTCTGCGTACACCCTTATTTTTGCTATAACAGCTATGTAAGTAAAGTTATCACGTTAAAAAAAATATATTTGGAAAGGTCGCTTAAATTCCGATTGAATGATGCTAAAATTTCCTTAACCCATTAAATACCCTTCGAAAATTTCGAACTTATGTAAAAGTCACTTTTCAAAACTTTTTTCCTCGATTTTTTCCAAAGAATGTTGGGATGCAAAAAAATTCTTGGAACAATTCAAAGGCAGAAACTGCAAAAAAAAATTTTCAAAAAATAATTTTGCTAGTATTTTTTAAAATTTTTTGAAAACTGCAAAAAAGGCACTTTTTGCATGAAAATGAGGAAAAATGGGTTAAAATGGTCATTTTTAGGATTTTCAAAAAATTTTAAAAAATACTAGCAAAATTATTTTTGAAAATTTTTTTTTGCAGTTACTCTTTGAATTGTTCCAAGAATTTTTTTGCATCCCAACATTTTTGGAAAAATCGAGGAAAAAAGTTTTGAAAAGTGACTTTTACATAAGTTCGAAATTTTCGAAGGGTATTTAATGGGTTAAGGAAATTTTAGCATCATTCAATCGGAATTTAAGCGACCTTTCCAAATATATTTTTTTTAACGTGATAACTTTACTTACATAGCTGTTATAGCAAAAATAAGGGTGTACGCAGAGATATGCGAGTGAGTGTACGTATATTTAATTATCCAGTTAGACTGAGACGGCGGTACATACACAAGCAAGGATGTAGCTGGGCTGGTCTGCTCGCTCTTTTATTTTACAGGGTATACAACTACCCCTATGTACATATACCTACAGAGTTAAGCTGGACTTTTAAAGTTTTGCCTCCATCGCTGCACAATACGCGAATGGCAAAAAGCTGATTTCATTTTGCCAGATTTAATTCGCAGATGAACCATTGTGCGGAGCGTGCAGTAAACAAAATATTAACAAACATAAAGCTAAGTATATGTATATGTGACTGTGTGTGTGTGTGTGCTGTTGTATGTATGTGTTGTGTGTTTTAAATATTTTTATTTCGAGTCAACGCTCAGCTCCCGCATTTATTTACTTAACCATTGTTTTGGTTTCATATAGAATTTTTATTGTGTAACATGAAACAATTTCATCCGTTTGGTTTCCAATTGCAACTGACAGACAATTTTACTGCAGCTGCTGTTGCTGCCGTTGCTGCTGCCGTTGCTGCTGTTGCTGCGATAACACCCCTTCATTGCCAACCTCGCCCTCCCCTCCCTTTCCACCGAACGCCGGTGCATTAGCACAAACTAATGATGACTGTGGAATTGCATCCAACGCGGTTGTCGCTTTTCAGTAGATCTCCTTCTCCTTCCAGTCCTTCCACTCATTCCCCTTCCACACATACACACTGATTTGAGCGCGCTCCCGCACTCATCGCTCTCTCTTCCGTTCTGTTGTTCTCCCGCTCTCCCGCTCTCCCGCTCTCCTGCTCTCCTGTCTCTTTGGCTTTATCTGGTTGCTCTGGACGCTGCCGCTGTTAAGGCTGCTGATAGACCATTGCATTAGCGCGGCAGAGCGCAACATAATGTCGTTGTGCACTTTCCACAGCGATTGTTGTGGCATCCATGGTGCTAACAGAGGGAAGGGGGGAGGCAACGAGGTAGGGCAATGCAGCTTACGGCTGAAGCTGTAGCTATAACTGTAGCTGTAGCTGTAACTGTAGCTATAACTGTAGCTGTAGCCTAGGCCCCAGCATTCCTCTTCCGTGATGTGGATTTCATAATTACGTGCGCTGAGTGCGATTATTATGATTGTTTCTTAATTCACAGATTTACAATGCGTATGTATGTGTGTATGTGCATATATGCACACCATATATAGACTCACATGCATATGTATGTGTGTGGTTTTATATGTCACTTGCACACATTTCCAGACTCTGGCAACTCTGCGTACCGAAGAGACTTGCATTCATTGTGCTTTCTGCTCTATTCCATTCACAATTTATGGCGCCGTCTCGCTTGCTGAATATGATAAATATCCTTCTCAATGCCGCGCTAAGTTGCGAATGATGTAATTATTAAATGTATCTTTGTATATGTTTGCATAACGAATTAATTCATTAAATGTATGAATTTAATAATTATAATTTTTGGTAGCAAATACGATGACCAGCTGGCGCCATCTATCGCTCATAGCTTGAAATATGTAAGATGTAAGATGAAAGAATGTAAACTTAATTATTGCTTTACAACTACAAAAATTTACAGAGAAGCTCTTACGATTTTACAAGTTATTTACACTAAAAAGTATCTTGACTAGCAGATACCCCTCCCTGTTTATCACTAATGATTTCTGAATAACTTCAATCATTTTGACAAACATCAAACTCCCCTTGTTCTACACTGACTGCAATATGTACACACATCTGTATGTGAATTTGTAAATACATAAGATGTACACAGCTTTGGAGCGAGTGTGATATCAATTACTTTCGACTTCTGTAGTCTATTGGCATTTCCCGATTTTTATTAATATAGGGTTGCTGAATCCTAGTCGAAAGTCTAGCTGCATCCATGCTGCAACAATCTGAACGATTACGATTTGTGACCCAGCTGCTGTTATCATGCTTCGCAAAAAAAGACTATGGCTGTTAAAGGGACAATACGCACTTGGTCAATGCACAATGGGTGATTTTCACAAAAATGTGGAGCAAAATTTTGGGTAGTATTATTTTTAAATAATTCATAGTATAAAGTTAAAAACAAGCGGGAAAGGCTATAGTCGAGATCCAGCCCATAGGATATCTGTTACTTAAGTATACATTAAATATTTTTTATTGCATGCTTTTAGGCATTACGTTGCACTACGTTGTCAAATGGATCCATTTCTGATATAAACTAGTTTTGTAACACTATTCAATTTTACAAACTTTTCTTACATTCCTATTAGGAATACATTGAACTGTAATGTTGCATACCAGAAATGTTAACATTGCATTTACACATTGTTTGAAAATTAAATCTGCCATTACTTCAAAAATTTGAAACAATTTTGTTCTGCGCGGGGCCAAATGTGCCAATTTAGCTCGCTCTAGCTATTATAGTCTCTGAGATCTAGGATTTTCACGGACGGACATGGCTCTATCGACTCGGCTGTTGTTGCTGATCAAGAATATATACACTTTATGGCTATCGGGTATAAAAAGAAATCAGATCCCACTATTCGAATGTACACGACTTGTAGATAGCCGATACCCTGCCCTGTTCGATATTAGTTTTGGCACAAAAAATGATTAAATTTAGCCATAGTGCATGGTAAGCAAACATATGTACATACATACATATGTATATGTATGTATTTACATACAAAAAAGCGGAGACTTTTTGCATGTTTTTCCTGACGCTGCAAATATTCCGGAGTTCGGACACAACTGGTCATCGCCAGTAAATAGTGTAGGTCTGTGGCACTGTGGCCGTTTCACGAAAACGATATCGAAGGGTGACGCATGCCAGCCGAATGTCGTGCGAGAAAATTGTGAAAATGGCATTCATAAAAAAGGCACATGTGCATGGTGTCGCATATTCGCGCATAAGAATATGTCCCTATGTGTATGTGTATGTGTGTGTGCATATATATCAAATATACACTTATACATATGTACATATGTGTGCAAATATATATTTATGATATGTCGCTTACATACGAACATATTACGTATACGTATGTGTGTGCATTCCGAAAAAAGGCAAAATTTACACCGATTAAATGATTTTATTTGTAAATTTGTGTGCAAATATATATATTCCAATTTCACTTATCCATTTACAGCTAAAAATAAAAATAATTTGATTTATGTATGTGCGTGCGAATGTTATCAAAACATGTCTATAATGCTAAAATATAAATAAAGCAACGTGCCATGGCAGTCATTGTGTACAAGAGTCAATTGATCCACAAATGGTACATTTTTTTTAACATTCAAAGCTACTAAATTTAAAGCAACGACTTTTAATGAGTACGAAAAGAAACCAATTAATATTTACGTATTATGTACAACACTTACTTAACTCATATAAAGCCTTAAAGAATCTTTAAAATCTTTTGAAAGCCCATTTACAAAATCCATTAGAGCGCAACATTTGGCGACAGTTTTAAGTTAAAAGTATTTTTATCGTATTAACTGCGGGAAATGACTTGCAAAATAGTTAACAAAATGCAATTAAAATGCTGCAATTATAATTATAATTGGGCGCAGCAAAAAGGAGCATAGCAATCAGAAAACAGTCAAAAAGCGCACCCGGACGGCCAGCAACGCTGGAAATGATTACGGGGGTGTCGGAAAGGTTGCATAAAAAAGAAAACACCCTGGGCTAAGTAAATCTGAAAAGCGTTAATTGCTGCAAAAGCCTAAATGAGCAGCAGACAACAATACAATTATTCCAAGCAGTGCAGTTTAAGCCAGCTGCCAGTTACGGCCAAAAGGAAGCGCAGTCGTTTTTAGACCCTTTGTAATAATGATACACTGGCAACCTTAACAAAATGCGCTAGTTTTTATGCGATCTAATTCAGTTAACGCTTTAAGCTAATTAAAAACTTTGGCTATCATAAAAAGTCCTCAAATTATACTTTATAAGTATACAACGGTGGCCAAAAGTATTTTGACTACCTTTAAAGTTAGTTCTAGCCAAATTGTGAGCTTACTTCATGGAAAGTTTGGTATCAATGGAAAGGTCTTTTGAATTCCTTTCGAATGATGTAGAACTTTCCTTAACCCATTGAGTACCCATTGAAATTTTCGAATATTTGTAAACGTCAACTTTTTCAACTTTTTTCCTCGATTTTTTTAAAAAATGTTTTGATGCAGAAAGTTTCTTTAAACAATTTAAATAGTAACTGCAAAAAAAAATTTTCAAATATCTCTTCGCTAGTATTTTTTATAATTTTTTGAAAATGGCGAAAAAGGCACTTTTTGATGAAAAATGAGGAAAAAACGGCATTTTTCGCCATTTTCAAAAAATTATAAAAAATACTAGCGAAGAGATATTTGAAAAATTTTTTTGCAGTTACTATTTAAATTGTTTAAAGAAACTTTCTGCATCAAATACTTTTTTAAAAAATCGAGAAAAAAAGTTGAAAAAGTTGACGTTTACAAATATTCGAAAATTTCAATGGGTACTCAATGGGTTAGGAAAGTTCTACATCATTCGCAAGAATTCAAAGACTTTCCATTGATACCAAACTTTCCATGAAGTAAGCTCACAATTTGGCTAGAACTAACTTTAAAGGTAGTCAAAATACTATTGGCCACCGCTGTATTTGTACCAGTATTTAGTGCAACATATTTAGGTACATGTCTAAGTAGAATTTTTCTCTTATTTTAATTGTAATTTTTTTTATTTTTGAAAACTAAAATCAATTTTGAATATTTTGTTTTTTCGTATAGCTTATAAAAATTATGTAATAGTTAAAAAATTTTGCGAGCCCATAAAAATATACCATTTTGAATCAAACATATCCAATGTACCAGCTTTACTTTAAATTTACCAAATGTGTTAAGCGAAACAACATCTGGCAACTCTTCAACGTCATTTTGATTGTCTAAATGGCTGCCAATGAATGTTGAATTTAAATATGGCGTTCAAAGAGAAAGAGAGAGTGCGAACGCTGAAGGTATATTTAAGCGATCTAAGAGGACAGAGGTAAAAGAAATCTAGAAGAGTTGTTTCGTATGCTCAATCTGAATGACCAAGGGCGTCGGCAGGTTCTCAAAGAGGGGGGGGCTAAAGTATTTCTTTCACGTTTTCACATTTATTATTTAAGTAATTTATAACTTTATCAAATATTACGATAGCAATCGATATAGCAGGGCTAAAGAAAAACTGACACAAAATAACAACGGCCCCCTGTCCCCCCTGCCGACGTCCTTTTGAAAGACCATATTAAGTATAAGGACAATTCTTCCGATACATTCGAGACATCGAATTATTTAAAAGCTTAGCATGCCTTGTAATCGTACAATTAGTTTGTTATACCCGTTTTTTAAAGTAAATAAGTAAAAGGGTATATTGTATTCGTTGCAATGTATGTAACAGGGAGAAGGAAGCATCTCCGAGCCTATAAAGTATATATATTGTTGATCAGCTTCAACAGCCGAGTCGATATAGCCATGTCCGTCTGTCCGTCTATCCGTAAAACTCCATGCAGATCACTAATTTACTTTTACTAATTAACGTTAACTACTATAATTACCTATCATCCTACTAAATCGTAACAAGGTCGGACAAATAGAAAGGTGGTAGTGGCTGAATTAAGCTTTTAGACAATATAAGTGCCTAAAAGCATGCAATAAAAAATATTCTAAAATTATTTAAATAAATAACGGGTATCCTACAGTCGGGAGTTCGACTATAACTTCCCCACTTGTTTTAGTCTTAATAGATTCATTAAATAAACTCTTTAGCTGACATGTCTTAACTTTTTACTCAATTTACTAAAATGATGAACAATGAAAAAAGTCTTATATAGCCCCGATAATTAAAACATTTGTGACGAAGCAATTTAAAATCCTAACTTAAATCATGTATTTTGTAATCTGAGATTACCGAGCTTCTGACGCCGCATTGGATTGATTTTATCCCGGACTCCTGGATATTTTTTTTCTGTGTATGTGGTTCAAAAATGCATCTTCTTGATTTTTCGTTTACTTGAATTCTATCTGGCAGATACCGCTACACAATACAACAGGCACACATACACACACACAAATATACACACACATACACAGCATATGGATTCGTAGAGTGCCACATTTCATAATCCTATTGAGCTCAGATTGTTTTTGCTCGGCCACGAGGAGGCCACCGACATTCTAATCGCTTAACAGTGCACACAGCATGAAGCCGTTAGTTCCCTTGTCCTTTTTCCATGCTGTCTGTCTGTCTGTTGGATTGATTTTTCCTTTTCCTGTTTGCTTCGCTTTTGTGAATGACTTTAATTCTTTTTCCAATTGGCTTGATGATAACACATGGCGACAATTGGAAAGTGATATGCCAACATTCGCCTCACTGCAAACGAAAATTGTCAATTTGTGCAAAAATTTTACAGGGCTATAATTTTGCTATTTATTACCGCCATTTATGTTTGATTGCGCTTTTGCATATGTTTCCATGTATTTATGTTATATACATTTGTATATAACATATTTACTATAAATATGTACACATAATATACTTGTATAATAATGGACAAAAATGAGAATAGAAATCCTATTTTCCAAAATTTCATTCCTTCCCCAAAATGAAAAATCAAATCAGAGTCCCATATATCGAAATTAATTTCCGTAATTACCAAAACAATATCTTCTTGTTGTATCTGCAAATTATAATTGAAATTTTAAAGGAAAAACTAGTTGCCAGTTCAGCACAATTTTCTTGCACCGCACTATGGGTAATTTCACGAGTTTGTGAGGCCAAAACCCATTTTCTGAAAGTCGCCAATTTGAAATATTTTTGGGTGCAACTCATTAACAATAGATGGTTCTTCAATGTTGCATACCAGAAATCTCAATAGATGGCGCCACTTCGAAGAAATCAGCTGTTAGACACAGGGTTGCATTTGCAAAGCACGCGCTTTAAAAACTGCAACGTTTTGTTTGCGATTTAAATGTGTCAATAAGTAAACAATAAGGCAACATTATTAAAATATTTAAAATGAATTCGAATCAGTGTGGTTTGTACCATGTGTTTGTGAGTGTCAAATGTAGAATTTGATCGTGGTGTCCCCATATTAATGTTGAAATGTAAGTTGTCTAGCAAACGAAAATTTTTCATTAAGTCTAATTTTTAAAAAGGTATTAAAAGCGAGTCCAACCTAGTCCAACCTTGAAACATATTGTGTGTTGTAGAGTATTTAATTCTTGTTCAAATGATAGTAGTTAGATAACCCACTTTTACCCTCTTTTGGTGAAATTTAATTTCTTAGCAACTAACCTCACAATTTCGAATGCCAATTTGTTCGCATGCCATATGGGGAATTTCAACTGTTTTAGATGGCATTATATAATAACTCGTAAACTACTTAAGATATTTTGATGCGGTTTTTTTTATAGTGTTATACATACTGCTAGAAGTATATTGAAAAAGTGGGCGTGTCAGAACCCCCTCCCACAATTTTTTTTTTTAATTTTATGCTCACAGCCATCTTAGAGGGCTTACAACTTTCTATATCTAACAAGTAAGGTTTCTTTTCATTTTTAATAATATATAAGGTCAAAACTTATTATTTGCAATAGAAATCTTAAGCTTAATTGCTACCGATAAAAATAAAAAAAATAAAAAAAATTATGGAGCGGGGGTGGTGACACGCCCACTTTTCCAGAATACTTCTAAGATAATACATAGCACTAGAAAAAAAACCGCATCAAAATATCTTGAGTAGTTTACTAGATATTAATTGTGGCCTCACAAACTCGTAAAATTACCCATAGTGCACCGATTCGAAACACGATTAATTGACTTTAGCCTATCCACATACGAGTATGTATACATATAAATATATATAGAACTCGTACCAAACTTAACGAGTATAACACAAAATGACACTTTTTGCACGGCAATTTTTGCTTATACTCTTTCATTTATTCAGTTTTTTGTTTTCATTAACTTACGAACAATTTTTATAATATAGTATATATATGTATTTTTATTGTCCTGTATTTCATTTCTGAGTATTTCACTTGTTAATTATTAGTTACATATTCATATAGGTATGTAAGTGTGTATATTCATATTTTTATAGTATATGTATATTTTAGTGTGCTTTAATATAATTAAATAAACTTAAACTTATTCTAAGTATTCAATGTCTGTATACTCATATTAGTAACTTTATATATTTCATTGTATTGTTATAATTTTTAACATTTCTTATTTGTTTAAAGTGTTTCAAAAGGGATTTTTTCATTTATTTATTGTTTTTCGACTTTTTTATCTGAGATTAAATTTGGACTCGGCTGGGTTGTAGATTAAATATTACACTCATCTTTAATATAAGCAGTTTTATTCAAATTGGATTTTTACATTGAATCTGCATGTCAAAATTTCAGGAGACATTCTTGAAAACCCATTTAACAAAGCAAATAAATGTTTAAGTATAATACATGAATACTTATCTGTATATTTCTTTACAAGTTAAAATGTTTACTATTTGAAATAAACAATTTTAAGTATCTCAAAATCCATTTTTAAAGTTTTTAAAAACATGTTGGAAAATCAACTTGGTTGAGTTGAATTCCAAAAGGACTAAAAATATTTTCTGATGGTATTATATTATTATTCTTTTTGACTTTTTCATGTAAGGAAATGGTTAAAGAACCTTATTAATTTTATCTTACGGTCACAAAAAGTTAATTACGAGTATATTTTAATAACCAGAATATTAAGAGAACGTCTGAAATTCAATATTGCCTTAATGTAATATTACTCGTATTTGTTGTTTATTGTTCTTATCATAATTGCTTTGTTTCTTTTGATAAAAAATTTAAGTAAAACTAAATATGATTAATTAATAAATCATAAATTTGATGTCGACTTAATTCTGCAATAGATGTTCCCTGATTTCAATTTTTATTCATTCGATTAATATTCGTTTTATATTTAATTTACTGAAATAAATAATTGGCTTTTCTATATATTAATATATATACATAGATGGGTGCTTAATGGTTAACAAAGTTATGAAATCAACTGTCGATATGTGGATGTCTCTACTGATATAGTTTTATGATCTTTATTTTGCTATTTTACAATTTGTGCTTTCAGAGTAAACATAAATAATACAAAAATTAAAATTAGTTTATTGACTCTTGCAAAAGTTTACTTAATCTTATTACATTAATGGGGGCAAGTTTAACTTTAACTCGTTTGTATAATTTTATTTTAATTATTATTGTCTTATGGTCCATAATTGGTATTCAAACAAATTTGATGATGCGAATACAAGTCTATCTATATATATATTTGTATGTACTGTATCAAATTAGCCATACTTTTTATTGTTATTGGTTGTCTTCATTTCTATCGCTCAATCTAGCTATAGATTTTGATTCATTTTCGTTTGATTTGTTGATTGATCATTATAAATTTGTTTGTGATTGTTAACTGAAGTCCACCAATATTATTAAATTACTTCATTTAGATTCGATATGATGTGAGATTTGATATGAGAGGTGGAGTGGAAATTAAATAATATTCAATTTTTTTCAGCTGATAGCATAGAAAATACATATTCCAGGAAAAGGTCGCAGCATGTTACATACATTCACACAATATATGACACTCGTTTTAAGTCATTGACTACAGGGTATACAAACTAAAAAATATGCATTTGCAGACTTCACTTCATGAATTGAAAATGCAATAAAATATCACTGAAAAAAAAAAACAATTGAAAATTACGTATGCACATTCACGTGTTTGTATGTAGTTTGTCCTTTAGATGTATGGGGGGCAGGTACACTAACTTACATTAACAACTGTAATCGTACGTGAGGCATGTATTGCAGATGTTTCGTTTTTGTGGCATGCAGACAATTGCTAAGAATAAGTACAACTAAATTGACCAGCCACAAATTTATTATAGCTGCATTGAAAATACATATGTATGTGTGTGTGTGATGGTGTGTGTGCAAATTGGGTGTGCATATGCAAAAACATATATGCATATATGTATGTTTTACGGTCTCGCAACTAAAATTTAAACCAATTGTAGCCTCTAATTATTATAATAATAAGTATACTTATATTTCAATGGACATAAATAATCGAAACACAAACAAATAAACAATAAAATGCAAACAATAAATATACATACATATTATATATGTACATATATGTATAAACATGTATTAGTATGTTTGTATTGTAATTTCGGAGAAAATGAGAAGGGGCCATTTTTAAACAATGATTAACACATTTGCTTAAACAGTCGATAAATATATATGTACGTATACGTAATTTACGGATATATACATAAATACGAACTAGTGATGTAAAACGAAGTTTGATAAATTAACTAATTGATCCAGTCGTAAAATTTAAGCTCAAAAATGTATTTATAATTACGAAATTAAAAAAACAAAATTATTTACGATTTCTTGTTTCTTTACATTAAATGTAAAATATAGCTGGGAACGTTTTAAAGATGACAATAATAAATAAAAAGGTAAAAAAAGGTAATAATAAAATAGATAATTTAATATGGAAATAATTTAAAATATTTGTATATATCAAAATATACTTTGGAATTTTACAAATCAAAATAAGTGTCAACGTTAGATTCGTATGTACATTTGAATTTATTAAATATAATATTAATCTATTGTCTCAGCAAATATAAACCTCAAATTTAATAACTGAGGTAAAGCTTTGACTTCAATTTGGGAATAGAATTTGAGACGTTTTGCAGAATATGGTAGAATTACGCACAGAAGGGGTAGGGGGAGCATTCAGCATTCGTACTCGCACTCGCACTCATATTCACATTCGTATTCGCATTCGTATCTGCAGTGGCTGACCGCAATGCAATGGAAGAGTCCTGCACATTTGTGCATTCGACGTCACGTGGCAGGAAGCAAGTAAATTATGCATGCAGCTTCAAGTGCAATAAAACAGAATTTAATGGGAATTTAATGTCGAAAACATTATCAGGCTCAGGATTCAGCATTGGCTAAAGTGTAGATTCGACAAACAAACGCGCGCACAAATAAGTATGTGCACACACACACACAAACCCACACACATGTATGTGCACATACTTTTATGTACATATGTACATATGTGGACATCTGACAATTGCCGAATCAGCCCATTTTTTTTGGGGGGGTTTTTTTTAATGGAATTCGCGCACAAACACAGTAGACGTGGATGTGGATGCACCAAGTGCCGTGAATCCAACTGGCTAACTTAAGCTCTGCTCTATTCCCGTCCCCTCAACTCTTACTCCATTCTGCACTACACTCAGCAAAAAATTAATCTCGATTCACCCTGAAAAGTAGAAATTCGTCTATGCGTTGTCTTTTTTTTATTAGAAAAACCATTGCCATTTTTTCTTGGGCTTAGTTTCATTCTTATAAGAAAACATTACTTAAAAATATGACTTTTGAATAAAATTTACTTTTTATGAAAACCAGCGAAACGCATTTTCTACCAATCAGGCAACTTTTTCTTAAGCGCTGAATATTTCTGAAATGAAGAAAATCCGTTTTCTGTTTACCAACTTAACTTCAATACTTTCTCTCACTCCTTTTCTTCAAGCAGTTTTGAATAACATCACTATTTTAAAAGATACTTTATTCCTTATTTTAAAAAAGTTTCCTGCTAAGGGCTAGTTCTGCCCAAATATTTAAAAAATACTGGAACACAAAATAAGCCTATTTTAATAAAAGCAGAATTTTGTCATATTTTAGAAATGAGTATCCTAAAAAATAATTAAGTTTGTAATCCTTGGAAGCTTTTCTAATTTTTATGACACTCTTAAAACGAAGCTAACTTTCTAAGATGAGTGCTATGCATCTTTTTTTAAGTGTACTGCCCCCTCTCGCCTGTCCTGTTGCTAAATTAGTGACAATGAGTGTGGAAGAGCGTCCGAAAGCGGGAAATGCATGAAATTCGTTAATGCATGTCTGTGTATGTCTTTCGTGGTGGATGTGCGTGTTGCACGTTGCACGCTCTAAGTTGCGCCATAATTCGTTGTGCTCACCCCCACACGCCACACCCTCCACACCCCCAACCACCTTTTCAAGCGTTTTGCAGTGCAGCATTGTGGGTGCATCAAGCGCACTTGAAGGTTTTATTCTTATCGCCCGTTGTCCATGCGGACTCGATAAACAGCTACAACGACAACAACAACAACACACTAGCTAGAGTGTGATGGAGAAAAGGGTTAGCTTAGGAGAAGAAAGGGGGAAGGGTGAGAGTGGCAGGGTGGGTGGAGTAGCCGCCGTCATTTACACAAATGCGCATCATCATGCAGACCGCTTTTATTAGGCAGGAGTCGAAATGCAACAATAGCTCGGACACTAAACTGGGGACGCCCTCACTTGCAACATGCACAGTTAGAGATGGACACGGATACGTTATTTTGTCGTGGCTTATCGTGAATAGTACAATTGAAACCCAAAGTACGAAAAGGTTTTCTTATTTTAAGTCCATTCTACAAATTAATAATGTGGAAGGAATAGGAAAGCATCTCTCTGTTGAATGGTGTATGTTGTAATATACACTGTAAATAACATAACATGCTCTGTAATCGAAAATAACATACTCTGAAAAGAATAAAAAAAAAAGTATAAAGTATTCTTCATTCGGCATTCGGCAATAGAAAGATATGATCGCATTGCACATTTGAGATAAATATATGCTGGCTACAATTTAGTCAAAAAGTTAATTAAACAAGTGAATATTATTTTAGTTTGTGAGTCTATAGTTCAGACCGAAATATGTAAGAAGTAATAAAGGATTTCTTTATTTTTTTTTTTAATTATTTTAAAACGACTAACAGCATTTGGCAAAAACTAAATTAATGTTGACAGCTAAACTAAAACTGAAAAAAGAAATAAATTAAATTAATATAAACTTTATGTTATTAACTGAAAAGAAGAAAATTTTAAGTCTGGGGTACGCAAAATATTGTAATTGGTCCAACAACTGTTGCACGGGTTGGGTAAAACCAAGAAAGCCCATATTTATAATTATTTCATTGAAACTTTCAATAAACAATGAGACATTATTATAGCTTAGAGCAGCGGTGGGCACGAAATCTGAATTCCGGAGCACTACAACAACAACCCTATTAGAGTCTACCTAAGTTGGGAGCGGCCGCTGCTCCCGGAGCCACAGCGTGCCCACCGCTGGTTTAGAGTCCAAACTTTAGACAAAATTTCGAAAAAAATTTCTTGTTATGGTAAGTATTTACTTGAAACATTTAAAAAACAATTTGTCGTGCGTGAGTGCGCGTGAGGCAAAGGAATTGCCCATCTCGAATGCACATGAAACTGCAACTGCAACTGCAACTGCAACCGGACTGAACCGGATATGGCCGAGAAACCCTCCTCGATTGCTGCAAATTCGCAGCTTTCGCGTTTTGTGCATCTCTCCACGGAACTCGGAGTTTTGGATTGCAGCCACTTTGGCATTTTCAATCGCATGCATTTATGCAAATTCAATGCCAACTGCAACCCAGAACATGGCCAACAGCAACATGAACAGCTATCTATGTATGTATAACTGTACATACGTAAACATTGCATATGCATTTCTGTATGTATGTATGTATGTATGTATGTGTAGAGCTGAGAGTGTTGACCATGACAATGATACTACGCGGAGAATCATCATATGCATAAAAGGATAAAACAATCTCGGCCAATCTCTGCAATCGCTGCAGGTTTAACATCCGCCAACGTATTCCTCAATTATTAATATTCCACAAGAATGAACACGCATGTAAATTGGTACATACATATGTATGTATTATATATACTAGTCAATTAAGCTTATGGTACGGGTATTCATGTGCACGTGCAATACATTCACAGATTAATTGCATGCAAATAAATATGAATATTCACAACACATACAAAATGGATATATATATGAATGTATGGATATATACGTATGTATAAGTATGTATCCATCTTTCATCTGTCTTATCATTGAACAATGAAATATGCGATGGACCAAATATCAAATGTCAGTTGTATTAAAAATTATATAATATGCATTCATACATGGCTGATTCGAAATATAATTATGTATTTATTTTATTATTTTAAGCTGAATGAACTTAAAAGAAATTAAAATTTTTTAAAAATTGTGCACGATAAAAATATGTAACTAAAAGAAAAACAATTGTAGATTAGTGAAAAGGGAAAAAATAATATAATTTCAGTTTGAAAATCGTTAAAGTCCATGAGAAAGTATTAAATAAACGTTGTGATAATTTATGTATTTACAATGTATGTAACTGCTTAAAAGTGTTGACTTTGACCAAATAAATTATGTAAATTTAAAATTCCCATTAATAGGTGCAACATCTATCTGTGATTCTCATATTTTGCTGAATTTATAAGATGCATTTTCTGAATAGTAATAGAAATATATACGAGCAGTATTTAAATTCGGTTTATACACTCTGTTTACACGAGTTTCTACTTGAAATGGCATAAGAATTGAATGATAAGTACGGGGAATATACTTAGAAAGATCAGAGAAGAGAAGAAATACTAGAGATGGTTATAAAGGGGTATCTTTTCGTAAAGTATACTCAAATTAATTTGAAGAAACTTTTCGAATATTTAAACCGAAAACACTTTTATGAAACATTTGACAAGTGTTAGAAATGAAATGGATAATGTAATTTTAATTTAAAGTTATACATACTTATGGTGGTATTTCACTATATTATTATTATTATTGTTGTGATTTTTGTTTTATATTAACGTCACGCTTAATTAATATTTGCATTTCATTATTATCGGAAGACATTTCATTATTGCATAATTTCAGTATATAACTTTTGATTACTTTACATTATCTAATATGAGCAAATAAGCTCAGTATAATGACTTAAATACAAGAATTTTCGTTAACATTCATTTTCATTTTCATGGTTGTGTGTATATTTATTGTTGTTGTTGTTGTGTCGTTTGTTCGTGTTCTTTTCGTTTCGTTTTAAATTGTATTGTTTATAAGCATATGTTGTACAAGTATATATGTATAATTCATTGTTATTGATTTCATTGGCCTTTGAACATTTTGTTTTAAGGGGGAACATTAAGAAATACATGTATTTTGCACATTCATATCAACTCGTATGTATGTATGTTTGTATTTATAACTATTGTTATTAAAAATATGCATTGAACATTTTGAAAATAACCCACAGCCCGCACCATGCTCGAATATTTATACAATGAAAAGAGTAAAGTTTAGAGTTAAATTTTACAGTGACTTCCAGCTGTTCTCAAACAGTCGATTTTAGTATAAAAAAAAAATTGACTTGAAATTGAATTGGTTTATATTTTTAGCTTTAATATGATTATTAAATTGATTAAGATTAACAATCATCTTAACTTTAGTATCTTTTTATTTCTGTAGAGAAGTGTGTCTGAAAACTTTCGCTGCCTTGATAACGATAAATAATATTCTATTAGTTAAAAATCTTTATTTATTCAAATTGAACAACAAATTTGAATAAATATTCGTAACAGTTGCGAGTGTGAGTCACACAAGGGGTTATATTTATGAAACGTCTTGATTTTTTGGGATGTACTCGATGTTATGTCTTATTTTGTGCAGTGTATTACTTTTGCAATAGATCCACAAATCCATGGCTGTCTTAAGTAGTAAAAAAATAGACCGTCGCGTCGGACAAGTCAATTGATAATGTTGTTTTTATTTTAAGTCGACTAACCGGATTCCTTGTGTCCTCCATGGGGTGGGCAGTGCCCAGTAACCAGACGAATAATCAACAGGAGTAGCTACAATGTAGAGCTGACACCTCTCTCCTCTCTCCTTCCTCTCCTCCTGCCGCTCCTTAGATTCCTTCGTTGTCGCTGTCCCGTTTGTTACTGTGTGGCGTGTGGATTTGGCTGGGAAGCATAATTTTAAATGAGCTTAACTGAATACATAGACAATATACAGAAAAAAGCCATCAGGGCATTTGTCGTTATCGTGGCTGTGGCCAGCAGCTGTGACCCCGCATTCGGATACTTCCACGGCGTATGGGGCGACGGTACCAGGCCGGGCGGCTTATATGCTTTGTCGAATCCGTTACGTCCCGGGTGTTGTGTTTGTACTAAAATTACATATTCAAGTTAAAGTTGAAGTATAATGCAGTTTTAATAATTTCAAAAAAAGTTTAAAGATTATTAAATAAAATGTACATTTTTTAAAACTTATTTCTATAGTCAAAAGAATTCTGAGAGGATTTCATGAAACATGTAAAATTGGCAATATTTCAGTAAATTCAAAAGTTTGATGAAGCGTATTTTGATGAACTCTTTGTGCTTCGTTGAAAAAAAAGCAGTTGATATGCTTTTGATTATTTTTTTATGCAAAAAATTCATAAAAATATTGATGTCAATGGAAAATAAATGAATTTTGTATCTGAAACAAAATATGGCATGTCCATTTTCCACCCAGGTGTGATATAATAACTTGGAGGGGAATTTCAAAAATTGTTTTATACATAAAATTCTGTTTCCATCAGTGACGGATATGTAAAAGTTATGTGAACTTGAATAAAGATACAAATTGTGTCACATAGCATTTTTGAAAGACTTTTGCAACCCTTTCTGGCGGTTGAAATTGAAAGATATTTACTTTAAAACCTTTTCAGTTGACAGGTAAATAAATATGCTATTTCATCAGCTTGATTTTGAGAATTGTCTAAGAGCTAAGGGGATAAAGTTACAAATGTTTAGTAAAGTTGATAATCTAACTTACAAACTGACCTAATCAAACGAATATATTGTTATTCGTATTATATTTTAAGCCATGAGTGTGGGTGCGAATGTGAGTACGAGACGAGTACCCATGGCTGAGCAATATATCTGCTTGTTGGATGCTGTTCGATGCCGCTTGAACGCAGATCGAGCAGGGATGAGGCAGGGACAAAGAGATGCACACTTAAAATTGAAACTGACTGCTGGAAAATTAACTTCAGATGGGATTTGGAGAGTACCCCGAGTAGTACTGAGCACCGAGCACCGAGTGTTACCAAAATACGGTTTCACTGATAAATCAGTGCGCTCGACAGCTGCACGAGTGCTAAGCTCGGAATCAGAGCGGGTCGGACGGGGGGGAAAGCAAGGAAAGGAAAGCATTGCTCGGATTGTCATGAGAATGAGTATGTTGCGGTTTTGCCGAGCACAGTCCGTTTCCTGTCCGTGGCACATTTAGTTGCTGGGAAGCATAGATCGAAGAAGCAGAAGCTGAAGCTGAAGCAACAACAGAATTCTTTGCTTGGGGGTTTTCTTAGTGCACTAACAGCGACATTATATTTGCCCAAGTCATAGTCCCATGACGTAGAAGTGCCCATGTCCTAGTAGGTAGCAAAATTCAGCTGCTGTTCTCGGTCCCTGGTCCGGTTAGGTTAGGTTCGAGATGTGAGTGTTTGTAACTGCCGCTTATGCCTGACTTCATTCTATGCTTGTGCTTGTGCTTTTGCTTGTGCTTTTGCTCGTACTCGTACTTGTGGAATTTTCTAAATCGTAACTTACCTTCCGCTCCGTTTATCATGCCGTTGACGTTTCCACTTGCCACAGCAGCTCCGCCGTTGGTGCTTTGGGGCACATTCCCAATCCCGGTACCACCACCACTGCCACCAGCACCAGCACCACCGCCAAATACATCGTTCTCTTGCTGCATTTGATTTGAGAAATGGGTTTCCTTGGCACGCACCACTTCGTTCAGCCCCTTGTTGTGGTTGGGCTGCTGCTTCCGACGCGGTTTGCTCGTAGTGTGCACGTGAGGTGTTGGTGTCGTTGTTGACTTGGGCGGTAATCGTAATTCTGCAAGAAATTGCACCAATTATGAAATGCCGAATGGAGCTACAGGAGGCAAAACAAAGCAAATGGCCTGGCAGACAGACCTTCTGCCTTCTGCTTTTCCCCTTTTCCCTCTATTTGTCTTCCCTGTTGAACAACAACAATGCCAAATACAAAATCTCTAGTGTACTTCCCCTGACTCTGCACGGAGTTCTTGTAATTTGGTCTGCCGCTTTTCTCATAAGTAAGTATGTCTGTTCCGCTTTTCATGTAATGGAAATTATTTAACTACTCCAACAACATGACATTTGATTACAAAGTCACAACTGCAACAGCAACAGCAACTCGCAAGTTTCAGTTATTGTTTGTTCCAATTATATCTACGAGTATTCGTATGTGGATGCAGCTATAACCAAAATTATTCTCTATGCAACTATCAAACAGCAGATACTCTGCAATATAAGCAATAAACCCAACAAGCCAACTTTTCACTTTACTTCACTTTGCCTTTTGCCAAATAGTTTCACAAACAATTTCTATGTGTTTATTACGAGTATGCTATACTTATGAAATTTTTAGTGTATTTAAATACCGTGCTAAACTATGTAGCCTGTCAGTTTTGTAGATTGTGGATGCTTCATTTTGTTGCACGCTGCTTATTTAATGTATGTGTGCCCAAGGCGGGATCGGTTGAAAGTGAATGGGTGCAAATTCCTTATATTTATAAAATTAAAGTCTTGGTATCCCTCTTCCCAATATAAGGTTAATGCACATTTATCTACATTTTAACACATTTCTATAAATTTAGGTACATTTGTTGCCTGTACAGATTCCAACAAATATACATTTTGATAGAGGAAAATAATGCCTAAAAATGGCGTAATGTACAGTGAACCACTAATGTCTTCATACAGCATAAATTTGTCAAATTTGCGTATAATAAAGAAGTTTTGATGCGGGTTTCTTATATTAATCTTTTGTTCAATCAAACCCCGTTCTAATGATGCAAAAATTTCTTTAACCCATTAAGTACCCATCGAAAATTTTGAATTTTAAAAAAAGTCAATTTTTCAACTTTTTTACTCGATTTCTTCCAAAAAATATTTTGATGCAGAAAAATTCATCAAACAAATCTGAAAGTGACTGCAAAAAAAATTTTTAAAAAATATTTTTGATAGTATTTTTTATAATTTTTAAAAAACCTAAAAATTACGATTTTAGCCCCTTTTTCATACTTTTCATGGCTTTTTTGCAGTTTTGAAAAGATTATAAAAAATACTAGCAAAAATATTTTTAGAAAATATTTTTTACAGTCACTCTTAGAATTGTTTTTTTGTTTTTTTAATTATCATTTAATTATTTATTGATTAGACTCTAAGGTTTAACCGTATAAACTAAAGGCACAGGCACAGAATTGAAAACATTTCTTTTTTCTATCTATCATATTTTTCACTTTAAAAATCAGAATAAATAGAATTGTACGTTTAACAAAAATAACACGATAATTTATAGAGCAGCTTTGATTGCAAAGAAAATCAAAAGAGAAATTAATGAAAATTTAAGAAAAATTGCTTAGTATTTCTTAATATACCCTTTCTAAATTAAATTTTCTTTTACGGAAATACAAACCAAGTGTGCAATTAAAATTTAGAGTCTTTTTGGCGATGCCATATCTGAGGTCCTTTTCGGATGTACGGAAATGTTCATGTCCGACATTGGAATTGATTCAATAAAACGAGTTTATGTGAGTTATAAATGAAAAGCTTTAAGCTTATTTCTTGATTTCAGTCAGACAACAAACAGACAACGACTGTTGGACTGTCGTGTAAGTGAAAATTGAAATGGCGTCCACGAACTTGATGCAACTCCATTGCCAATGTGCGAGTGGAGAAAGTTTTCCGCTGATTGTGCAATAATTCATGCTTAGTTTCTGTGCTCCAACTCTATTTTTGGACTAGCATTTGGGAAGGGGAGGAGGAATGGGAAGAGAACTAGAGCAGGGGGATGGGAAAATGGGGATAAGGAGCAACTGTGCAGATGAAAGATAGAGAAAAGCTTCAGTCGTTTTTAAATGAGATCGATAAAAATAATAGACCGACGGAAATCCTAGGTGATTTATTGCACGGAAACTGAACGAATTACACATGCGATGCAGACACATATTCTCCTCCATCCCTGCTCCCCGTTTCCCCCCAATCCATGCTCGGCAATTCTCAACTGAATTGATGGTTTCGAATTTTAAGAACTATTTGGCTTAGTCTGGGCCACAGTCTCCTATTGAATGATTTCCCCATTTATATATACATATAAGTATACATTAGAATATGTATGTGCGGCATTGAACTTGAAATAAGTTTCTGTATCGTGTTTTGTTATGTATTTTTTGTATGGTTTTAGTATTGAATTGTTTGTTGTTACCTTGCAGTCGAATTCGTGTTTCACTCTTCCCAAGGGCGTTCACGCTCGAACAGCTGTAAGCACCAAAGTCAGACTTCGTCAGGTGTCGTATCGTCAGATTGAGATGCCACGTGTACAGGTTAATCAACGCCTCGGATATATTATACTTGTTGCCATTGTGTAACTTAACATTGCCTGCAAAGATATAAAGTTAGAGAGATAATTAATGATTAGTTGGTTAATACAAGCATTCGTTTAACTCACCTTCATTGCGGTACCAGCCATTAAGTGGTTTTGGATACACTTCCACAATACATTCCAGGGTCACTTCCCTTTCCACAGGTGCTCCCACTAATTGGTTAACAGCCTTGATTGTTGGCGGAACTGTAATTAGCCAGATAGTAAAAATATTTAGAAAGAATTATTGTGAAAATGCTTTTCGAAGGCTTAAAGTAATTAAGTTAGACTTATAGGTCTGAGATACTTTGCAAATTCCCAATATCACTTGTAGCTACGCCTAATATCTGCGATAGGTGGCGCTAATACAGTTTTTCCTGTTTTTGTATACCAATGGTATAAAATGTTCAATTAAAGTTGAAAACTCCTATTACGATTATATAATATTAATAAAATTATGTTTAATTACTAAACTTTCATCCAGCTGTTAGTTTGTTTATGCCTAGAAGTATGCAAATATTTTAACGCAGTTAAGTACGAGCAACATCTTTAACTTTGCGATTTTTTGTGAACATCTTTTGAAGTAGCAACAATAATTTTTCACTTATTTCTCGTTTTTTATTAGTCACCACAATGATGACTGCACCAACTTCAGCAAATGACTCTGCTGCATCCATTTCAAAGACAAACTTTTCGTATTTCGCACAGATACACCGAGAGACATCGAGACAGTGAGACAGACAGAGAGAAGTGAAGCGATAACTTGTGGGGTGGCCATTTCACTCATTCTCTCGCTTTTCTGCCCGCCCGCCATCGTGACACTTTGAAACTGGAACTGGCTGCAGTGACTTCGGTATTCGCTTTACACTCGCTTTCAATGCACTAACATTAGTTGAAAGTTGTGCCAATATGAGTACTAGACGTGTAGTGGGTGCAATGTAACTAACAGCAGACAAAAGTGCGTTTCATATGCCCTAATAAATGGTATGCCCGACTTTGTAGCCATGTTTGTGCTTGTAACTAATAAAACTCAGTTGCCTAGTTTATCGGGCTTCGAGAAAAACAATGGCATAGTTAAAAATAAGAAAGTTGAAAGATACTTAATTATCTCGCCAGTGCACTGTGGTAAAAAAGTCCGATATTTTGGCATTTATAAAAATTGTTTGCTGTTCGATATCTTAAAAAATTCTTTTATTTCCTAAATCGAAGAACTCGAAAGCAAACAATAATAATTTTTTGTAGATTTTTCGGGACGACCCTTAATATTTTAAGCACGCTCAAAGTCAGCTGATTGGGCGTTGCCATATGAACTGAAAAAGCGCGGAAAAAATAATTGCAACTTTCAGAGCGAATGGTGTGTGATATGTAAACATTCGAAAAATGTGTACATAAGGACAAAGTTCATAAAGGTATTTAAAAAACGGTAGTAGAAGAGATTATTAGTATATGTAGCTTATTGTGCAATTGTCCAATGTGTTGTTCATGTGTGTTTGTAGCTTGTTCTTTTAACTTTACATTAGTATGGAACAAGATATCACAAGAGTTTTGCCTAAAGGTTATTAACTAAACTATCAAGAATCTAGAATGTAAATAATTCTTTTTGTTCGATTTTGTTCCTTTTTGGTGAAAAATGACATGTTAAAGGCTTGAATTTTGGCTGAAAAATTTTCTTTATTTTTAGTCGGGTAGGGAGGCGGGATGAAGACAAGGTCCAATTAAATAACTACAAAAATTATATATTTTTGAATATTATAGCTAAGTTTTGTGTGAAATTTTAAGCTTCTAGCTATATATTTAGATTTTATATTCAAATTTTTTTTTCATTTTTTCGCAATAAAAAATTAAATATTCTAAATCAGTCTAACTAAAGTTCATGCCAAATTTCAAGTATTTATTGGGGGTGCCACAGAAATCGCTTTCGCTTGAATTTCACTTAAATTTGTATAAAAGTTGTATGAAATTTAAGTGAAATTCAAGCGAAAGCGATTTGTTTGGCACCCCCGTATATTTTGAATTTATTCCAAAATGTCGGGTTTTTTTTACCATTGTGCAGTGCTGCCAGTTTATCTCAAATCTAGCTTATTATATGATAATAAATAGTTAAGTTAAGTTCAGCAGCTGAAATGTTTGTTCAATTAATAAATTGATCTTAAGTTCAGTCATTTACTTAGTAAATTAGCTAGTTCGCCTAGCTTATTCGTTATAGTTCCTTCGCTTTACAAATGACTTAATAAAAATTGTTTCCACAGCATACAGATTTGATTAAATTTAAACAGCTGCAAGTGTATTTAAAAGTCAGTAAGTTAACTTATTTTACATTACTGCTTGGTGTGTGTAATTTTCCCAGAAGATTCCGCTGGTTGGGGTAGCCCCAAAGAAGCGCGGGTGCAAAGTGAGTGGGTGCGTGAGTCACAGGCTAAGTTTGTTGGCTGTCAAGGGGGAAGGAAGGAGGGTGGTGTTTTCATAGGTTCATTTTATGCTAGTTGTATCTGTGTGTGTGTGTGTGCTTGTGTTTGTGTAGTACCCCAACAGTATACTTGTGTATGTAAGTATGCGCGTGTGTGTGTGTGTGTGTAAATGACGACTGTAATACTCTGTTTCAATGCAGCAAAGGCTCATGCTCATGCTCATGCTATTTTTCCTGTCGTTGGCTGCTGCTGTTTCGCCAACGCAGTTGCTGTTGTTGTTGTTTTCGTGTTTGTTGTTGTTGTCGTTGTAGCTAAAGGATAATTTTAAGCCATAAATAAAATGGATTAAAGCGCAATGATCCGCTCATCAAAATAGATTTCATCCTCTGTAATTTCTACACTGGGAACATTATTAAAGCTTTTCCGCAAAATCAATGATAGTCCCTAGTCCCCGTAGTCTCCGTTTGCGGATTTATATGCCATTTTAGCTTTATTTCGTTGTTTATCTGTATGTACTGGAAATATATTATTTGGGGCTTCTGTATCCTTGCCTTCACTTTAAGTAATAACTGTTAAAGTTTTAATGTGGCCATGCAGAAAAATGCGGGAATGAATTCATCTATTTTCCTTAAAACTGAAGCAACTTTTATGTTTTCCCTCAAATACGAAGTTTAATCGTAGGAAAATGCATGATTAATTAACGAATATTCGTTGTACGCTGTCATATTCCAGCTTCAGTTTGTTTGTTTTTAAGTCAGCCAGGCAAGAAGAATTATTTCTTGATTTTTGGTTCCTAAAATCGTAAATCAACAATGCAAGCGAAAGAATGACCATAAGATACCCTATAATATTTTTTTTTTTTGTTTATTTATTTATTGAAGAGGCAAGCACAATGTTGCTTCGAATTAAATAAGAATTACATAAAAAGTAAAATTTCAGAAATTTTAAAAAGGGAAAAATTTAAAAATAAAATGAAATTGCAATTAAATCTTATTACGACAACAACACGATGCTATGTAATCATACCTGTTAAATAATGATTAGTAATCAGAATCATTAGTAGTTAGGTTATTTTTGTTTGAAAGTCGAACTAATGATTAAATTACGATTATTTTCGGTTTTGCCCAATTATTAAATGATTACGATTACAAAAAATCAGAAATAATCTAAATTAATTACAATTATTCAAAAATAATCAGAAAAAATCAAAAATAATCTTTCTGATTATTTCGAATTATTTCTGATTATTTATGATTATTTCTGATTATTTATGGATATTAAGTAAAAATCAAATAATTTTAAATTTTCACAATCAAAGTAGCCAAAATAATCAGAAAAATTGAAAAATAATTAGAAATTTTTTTTTGATTTCTTCTGATTATTTTTGAATAATTGTAATTAATTTAGATTATTTCTGATTTTTTGTAATCGTAATCATTATATAGCCACAAATTGTTCAACAGTGAATTATATAGTCACGACGATTATTTCCAAAAATAATGTAATGGATTAGTAACTCTAATCGAAATTTAACAGGTATGTACATTAGAGTGCATCGATTTTTTTCACCAAAAATGGTAACCCATTTTCGTAATCTGTGGTCAATTCTAAGATGTTTTCACGAAGAAACCATAGTTCTAAAATGAATTCCTGGTCCGCGCTTTTTGAGTTGAAAAATGCACTTTTTTGAACAATTATATCTCGGGTGTTTATGAACCGATCCTGACAAATTTGGTGTCAATACTCTAGTTAGGACCAGGACTTTCAAAATTTCACAGAAAAAAAGGACGAAATGTCCTTTAAACATCATTTTCATCCTTGGAACGGCGATTTCGCGATTCGTCTCTATCTTAAAAAATTAGTCCGAATTAAAGCTATTTTTTGGCACAAAATAAAAATTTTTTTTTGAACCTGTAATTTTTATTAAAAGAAAATGTAAAACCTATTTTAATACAGTTTTAACACAATTGTAATAAAATATGTGTTACATTTTCTGTTAACAAAAAATACAGGTTCAGGGGAAATAAAATTTTTTTTGCCAAAAAATAGCTTTAATTCTGACTAATTTATTGGTATAGAGGCGAACCGCGAAATCGTCGTTCCAAGGATGAAAATTATGTTTAAAGGACATTTCGTCCTTTTTTTCTGTTGAATTTAAAAAATTCCTGGTCCTAACAAGAGTATTGACACCAAGTTTGTCAGAATCGGACCATAAACAATCAAGATATAAATTTTCAAAAAAAATGAATTTTTCAACTCAAAAAGCGCGGACCAGGAATTCATTTTAGAACTATGGTTTCTTCGTGAAAACATCTTAGAATTGACCACAGATTACGAAAATGGGTTACCATTTTTTCATTTTTTCGTGCCCATACAATTCGATGCACTCTAATGTACATATGTAATATAATCAAAGATAAATAGCTCATTCATTTACTTTAAATTTAAGTGTCTGCTCTAAAACTCCCCATGATATATTTCATTTTTATATTTAAATTGTTCCCATAATCTCCATTTGATTCTTCAAGTTTAAAATAATGTTATTAACAGAATAAATGATTGATTGATTGTTCTTTAAGACAAACCAACAACAGTGATCGACTGAAAGATACCCTGTACTTTAACTTATGTATATCCATTGCCAAAGACTATCTTAATCCCAATTCACAAATTCCCTGAATATACATATTTCTACAAATTTATTATGTTGAAAACTGAAACTGGCTTTAAGTAAAACTTTTGGTTAAGCGACTCGTATGCATGTAAAAGCCATATGCAATAGATCAGGAGCTGGCCAGTTTGCCGTTCAGCCATTTTGCCGTTTTTGGCCATTTTGCTGGGGCAACTTGGACGTTTCGACAATTGCTAACTTTGAATTTGCATTTGCATTTAACTGATTTTGACGTGGACACATTGCCAAAATTTCAACTGTTGTATATGTCTTGGATGACTTTCACTTACACTCGCAGTCTCACACAATTACTGAGCACACACACACACGCAGACACCCAGAAACACATACGTTCATACGAATTCTAGCAGAATTTGGGAATGTGTTGGGAGTGTTTTTACATACATAAGACAATGCATGGCAACTGTTCTATGCGTATGAGATCTGCCTGCCACACACACACACGCTCATATAGATTTTAACTACATATTCACACATATTCGTATATAGGAAGTAAACAGAATAATAGAGGCAACAGCTCATGACAATAGTTCAATGTGTGCTGCCAGCTTCTGCTGTTACTGCTGCTGCTTTTGCTGCTCTCCTCTGCTGCTTTTGCTGCTGCTTCTGCTTCTGCTGCTACTTCTGCTGCTTTTGCTAGTTACGAGTTGTTATTACAATAGCACACTACTATACTCGAAGCATACAAGCCCATTTGATATGCTTTTGGCTGGTACCCGAAGTGCGACTATCGCAACTTTTCACAACTGCTACTCTCTGAATTTGACTTGACAATCTCATGGTGTTGATTTGTGTCTTGTGCCACACCAACGCCATGTTCTGGGCATCGCAAACACAGTCTTCTACTTCCCTCTCCTGCTCCTGCTCCTCCTCCCTGTTCTTCTTACAAAATCATTCTTCGTCGTCCACTCTTTACACTCCTTCTATTTGCAAGACACAATTTGATTGTTTCGTCTGGAAACATGAAAACCTTAGAATGACCATGGCGACCATTCAACAGAAATAATTTTACATATTTATAAATACTTTTTTTCTAATTGTATATGATATCATGTGATAATTATATGATGAAATTATTCAAATCACACACATTTTAAAGTCTGTCAGAGGACTTTTATCTTAATTTAACTTTGAATATGGGAATATACCTTCTTAGATATTTAATTTCAATTCAGAAATTCTATCATTCAAAAATCATGATTCTTATTATAATATTTATAATTTTCAGGAACTGAAAATAACTGTTATTGATCAAAATTTCAACTCAAAAAATCACATATAAGGATTAATGCGATTTTTGTTTAAAATACATCAAATTGTTTGTAAAAACAGTAATTCCGCAAGCAGCCAATAAACCTTTATTAGAGTTAAAAAAAAATAAAAGTCTGTAAAGACTTTTATTTGTGAAGAAAAAAATAAATTTTTCAAATAACTATTATTTTTAAATTGAAAACATATAAGTCTTTAAAGTCTTTTATAATTTGAAATTGTTTATAAAAGTCTTTTTAGAATAAAAAAATCTTTGTTAATACTCAAGATAAACGTTCCAAATGTTCAACATATTTAAATTTGGTTATCAGGAAGATGATAACCAATTCACATAAAAAAATCAAAAGAAAATAGAATCAAATTTAATCATTATTTTTGATTTATATAATAAAAATCAATATTAATAATTATTTATAATTTTAATTTTTTAAATCAAAAATAATTATTAAATACGATTTATAAAGTAAAAATCTTTGAGTAATTATTAAAAGTTATTTTTTTTTTATATTCCTCATAACATTTTCGGTCCCTGGTAATTTTTTTTTTTTGAATTGAAGTAAATATTGACTAAGACTTACAGTTGACGTGAATATCGAATCGCTTGCTCACTGAGGGCGGCACTCCATTCGATGCTATGCACAGGTAGCCCCCCATATCGGTACGGTGGACATTCGTGAGTGTGAGTCGCTCGCCTTCCACAGACTTGAGAGCTTGAATGACACAAGAATGTTGGAAATGCTGTCAATATAATGTTGGGTTGATTGAACACTTTTAAATTTCGATATTACAGTGCATCAATAAATTGTTTGCCGTTTTTTTTTGGGGGTCATTCAATATCCAAGAGAGTATATGATGATTCAGTAATTTAAATATGCACCTTGTTTGTCTCTGCTTTCCGCGCGCAGCATGATGTCCTTGCCGCCCTCGCGTCGCCATTGCACCATGGGCTCGGGAACACCTGTTTGAATCAATTTTAAATAAGAATTAATTAAGTGATTTAAATTTGTGCTTTAGTTCTTCACTAATTTTCGTTTTATAGATAGATAGTAAAGTAATTTTGTGTATCTTTGTGAAACTTTATGTTATACTTTGTATTTATAAATATTTAAATATTTGTTATAATCACCTGTGGCACTGCATTGTAGTGAAATGCTGCCTCCCTCGGTGCTGACTCCCTCGTCAATGTTTTCGTCGGGGTGGTACAAAATATCTGGTGGCACTACGACATCCAAGTAGCCCGACTATGCAGAAAATCACACATTGATTATACATTTTTTGTCAATAAATAACAAAGCATATTTGATAAACATATTGTAACATTAAAAAAAAGTTATGTTCAAATTAAAATTTAAATTGTAAGGATAAATACCAAAATTTCATTTTCAAATTTTCCCATCCGATATTAATGCACTCTTACCGAAGGTATACAGACTTTTACATGCATTAATGGAAATGTGCTATTGACAATTTCCAATATTGTTAAATGATAATCTTGTGGTTTGCTTCTAAAATTCATAAATCTTTCATTTAAATTTTGATTGAAAACTGTTTTATTATATTGCTGATTGGAATTCTTGTGCTTCGCTTAGCAGAACTACAGTACGTGCAGGCAGTACACGTACACGTCCTCATCTTTGTGCTGGACAAATTCGACTGGTCAGCTGAGCTAATCCATTCACACATATCTCACAGGTAAGCCAGGACTCTGGACTCTGGACTCAGGACTCAGACGCATGGACTCATATGGCGTAAAGATTACAGTCTCAGCAGGACACCTAAGTAAACCACGATGGTCATCTGGGAATGGGATAAAGTTGCCAGGCATTGGGGGGGTGGAGGGGAGCGGGGAGGGGAGGGGAGAAGAGGTAAGTTCAACTTACCAGACTCTTCATGGGATCCGTATTCACTTGGCACATGTAGCTGCCAGAATCGTTTAGTTGCACGTGGGATATGTGAAGTTTCCAGGTGTTGTGTCCATTGTGTGTCACTGATAATCTTGGATTTAGCGAGACCATATGTGTATGTATACCAAGTATTGCTTTTGAATCTGATTTAATCCATGCCACCTGAAATTGCACAGCCAAAGCCGAAGCCGAAGCCAAAGCAGAGATACCAAGCGTTTCCAAGTATTACAAGTTTGTTTCTCTCCCAACTTCACAAAACATCCATTACTTAGGCTCATGTATAACATATGTACAGTGTGTACATGCGAGTATGTATGTATGCACTGTGTACATACTTATGTACTTTATGTCATTGAATCCCCTTTCCCGATGGACCTACTTACTTATACACAAATAAGTACATACAAATAAGATTAGGACAAGGCTGTCTGGTTTGGTCAACTCAAATACGATTTTATGGCATATTAATGCTCTCGCACTTCCACCCGGGGTAGAAGCTGCCTTGTTTTTGGGATATATTGTTTTCAACTCTCCACCTGTATCCTGTAATTATTTCCCCCATCTCCTGCCTATTCACTTGTAGTATGTGTTTTCATTAATTCATAAACTAAACTATGTTCTTTGCCCAACACATCCCTGATTTATGCTACATTCTCGGTTTATGGAAATGGCATAAGCAAGCGAGAAAACTACTCGACTGCGAGTTTCCCTGCACATACATATAAACATAAACTATATATAGAAACTACAAAAGTATTGCACGCTAGGTGGCGCTGATGGTACTTTCCTACCTATTCTAGTTTCTTCAATATAGATTAAGTTTCTTAACCAATCGTAAAAATTTTTTGGATAGTATGGTATGCGTAAAATAAATTCAGGGCCGTTTTTTCAATGTCTCAATAGAGTTAAGCACAGTAGTAGTTTATATAGAATAATAAGTCAAATCATGTGATCCGTAAGAAATTTTAATTTTGCAATCAATTTTATTTTATAAAATTGTGAATCGGAAAATTTTCATTTTGCTGCAACGCTGTTCTTTAAAGCAGTGCATTATTGGGTGACATTCTAAAAGTTAGGGCCGTTTTTTCAATGTAAGTTTTATTAAACAAATAATTTAAAACTTGACATTAATTTCTATAAATTTAACGTCAAATTTTCTTTTCAATAGTTATCAAACAATTTTTTTAAGACATTGAAATAACGGGCCTTAATTTATAAATTTAAAAATTTAAAAGACAGAATTATAAAAATTCAACACCGAAAAAAAGGGTGGACTGGCTGCGCTTGTTAAAGGAATTTTATTAAGCAGAATCTAGAAATATTTGCACTGTTATCCAACACGTTAAGAAGATTTTTTCTGAAATTATAGATTTTTTTAGTCTTAGTAGAACTCATTTCTTCACCGGAATCTTCCAAAGAGTCAATTTAAATCTATGGCAATTTTCTTATCTATGCGGCAACTCTTAAATAAAAAAAAATTGTATTAAATAGAGGGTATTTTATAATGATTTTAAGTGAAAGAATTTTTTTTTGGGGTGACTTCTACATTTTTTTTTTTAATTTTGATAAAAATTTCCCTTTTTTGATGTTTTTTTTTGTGTTTTACATGGTTTACAATAAAATCTCAAAATTAAATTTAAAAAAAAGTAGAAGAGACCCGCAAAAAATTCTTTCACCTAAAGTCATTATGAAATACCTTATATTTAATACAATTTTTTTTTTTTCAAGAGTTGCCGCATAGATAAGAAAATGACCAAGTCTATATTTGAGTGATTATTTTTATTTTCCGGAGCTACGTTGCGTTTTCAACTGCTTTTACTATCAGACATATCTGACAAATATGTCAGATGAAGCACCCAATAGAACTTACATATCACATTGTCTACTAGGTAATTGATAAAACGAAATTGGCTCAATTAGGCAGATTGTCAAACATATAAGGTTTATATGTAAATTAAAAAAAACGGGCCTTAGAGTCTAATTCCTTATGTTTATACTAATTATTAAAATTTCAGGACGAAGGAAATGGGCAGAACTTAAAGTAAAGTAGATCTTATAGACTCTGAAATCAGCCAAATGAAATAAAAACATTACAATTTTTTTTAGAGTTTTCTTAATTAATATAGAGTATTAACAAGATATTGTAATTACATTTTTAAAAGTTCCTTGAAAACCCTATATAAATTACGACTGACCGATATGGGCTAATCCTGAGTTGCGGACGTTACATTTGCACGCAAATTTTCATGTTTAAACTGATACAGCTCGCGTTCAGATTGGTGAATTTAAATGAAATTTTCTGAAAAATGCATTTCATTGAAAGTACTCTTAAACATATATTAAGATAAAAACCTTACTGTTTTTGGAAAAAAATAAGGCCTGCTGAAAGTTCCGTTGCGGCCGTTACAAAGAATGGAAGTCGATTTGAGGTTAACGTACATTTGCACATATATTAGCGAATTTTGCATAGTAAACAAAAAACATCCAAATACAAAAAATTAAGTGGAATATATGACCATATCAATCCATCATCAAAAATAAAGATAAGTAGTCTCCTTAATTAAAAATTTTAGTTTTTGTCTGTTGCGGACGTTACGTTGCGGACGTTACACTTTTTACACACACACTTCTTTCCAAATTATTAATATATATTAAATATTTTTTCGATACAGTTTTTATCTTAAATAAAAGAAATTTAAACAAAGTTTAAGATGAGCTAAGCTCCAAACACTCAGACGACCGTTTTGACCAATTTTTTGGCTATTGAAATTACCCCTTTTTTTACAAGATTTTTTGAAATTTAGAGTCAAAAAGAGGAATTAATTGATTAAGCTCGGCCATGAACAACCAAACCACCGTAAAATCATTTTGATTTTTGTAATTTGAAGCCTGAAATACATATATTCTATTACAACAAAAAACAACTATTATTAAAAAACATGCAAATTATTGACAATTTAAGGTTTTTGCCCTTGGTTTAAAAATTTTCGGATTAGCCCATATGTGTAATTATGAATAAAGAGCAGTAGGATGTGGAAAGCATTTTCTCAATGTAAAAAACCCTAAATTTGATGCTATAGTAAGTATATTTTAACTTGAGGTAATCTATATTTAAAATAAGCACACAATACATACCCGATATTGACCTAAATTGTCCACAACGCAAGTGAATGAAATATCGCGTCCTTGCGGCACGGTAATATTCGTTAATTGTGCCAAAAACTGTGGTCCCACTTCATCGGGATCGTTGTGACCTTAAAGAGCGCAGATGAGACATAAAAATAATTGTAAAATATAATGTAGACTCAGGTGTGACAGGTAAATAGGTGTAGCAGGTGTATCGTGCATGCAAATAAGTCAACTCAAAGAAAAACAAGTTAAACAAAATGAAAATGAAAATGTAATACAAAAGTGCATTACGCAATTGTAAAACTTTTACATGTTTATCTCTCTTCCCAAATGGAAACCGTTAAGCATTATCCAAGTTGCGGCGTCTCTTTATGCCTACAGTGCATTAAAAAAGTAATGGTCCGCTTAGACTATTATTTGCAATAACTGAGGATAATGCAAAATTAGTTGCTACTTAAATTAATTACATTTAATACGCGTACAATGCGGCAAATTAAGCTGTTTGTTTGAGTGAAAACTTTTATTGTCAGGCTTTTTTATCCCAGTTGGTCTGACGGCAGTTGAATACTCTTAAAATGTTAAAATTGTATTAAAAGAGGTATTTATAATAAGTATTATGCAGAAATTGTAACAATTATATATATATCTTATGCTTTTTTATCTAAATATTTTATTTTATTATTACTTAAATCTTTTTTTTGACTTACTTTGTGTATTTGTTAGCGAATGACTTCCTTCTGTGCTCAATACTCCGTAGAGTATTAAAAGTGTGACGGAGGCTAAAGTCCTGACCCAAAATTGTATCTGAGTCGTTAGGGCAGTCTTCATTTTAATCTATAGGCTTCTGATCGTCTCAGGATCTTCAGGTACTTCCAAAAAATGTGCTATCTTATATAATATGCATAAAAATCTCGCTATTCGAGCTGATCCCTTGATGTCGATATTTTTGCCTACTCATTCGATCTAAGCATTTTCTCTAGTTCTCTACTATTGTCAACTGTTAACAGATCATCACGGTAAATCGTCGTTCCAAAATATCCAAAGTGTTTCTGTGAAAAGGACAGATAAAAGTTAGATTAAACATAAAGAATAAAAGTAATTTGCTTTTGGTTTTTAAAATTTTGTGTAGCATAGTGTATATTTAAAACCCGAAGCGCCTAACGTGTCTTTTTTTGGTATCTTCTATGCTCTCTGTTGTTAATGCAATAATTATCTTTATTTGTAAAGCTATTTTCTACGGCGAAAGGCATGAAAGGAAAAGGCAAAAGGCAGCCAAAGTTAAAACCAAATTCCTCTGCTGGAATGCGTCGCGCAATTCACTTTGCCGACTGGAATTTCTTTGCCAAATTTTAAGTTGTGTACAAAAATGTATGAAGTGGTGAAATAATACATCTAATTTAAGAGGAGTGAGCTCTGTGGTAACAATTAAACAGAAAAACAAACATTTACATTTTGAAGTACATAAAAGGGGAGAACGAACACTTTCTCCATTAAATTTTTAAGAGTATTTGATTGGAATTTGCACAATAACTTGGCTGTTTTGCAGTATAAATATTTTTTCTTTAAGCGACTAAAGTCAAGTTTTTATTGAAATTAAACTATCTTTTAGCTGATGAAAACTTTCAATTGCACAGCTAAAAAATAAAATGATTACTGAATGTTCTCAGATCCCAAAGAACATATCTTTAATTTTAAGCTTTAAGGCTGTATATATTTTATATAATCAGCTCAGCTAAATTTAAGGATTTTTTGTATATTCATTCACTCTGTCAAGGTCTTGTTATCACCATATATAACTTCGTCTGGACTGAAGATTTCTCTGTACTCCAAAAACTTTGTGATAACTCAAAACAAAAATTAAAAAAGTATTATCACTTTTAATTCATATAGAACCTCAGTTCTTGAATGTTCTTAAATTCTGGTATATATATTATTTTTTATTGCTAAATTAAAAGTTGTAAAAAAACACTTTACACATTTGTGACATTTTAATTATCTTATTTTATTTATCTTATAAGTAAATCTTGTTCATTGAAAAACTCAATTCAGTAAAAATCTGTTAAATCATTACGCCATGTAATTTACAGTTGTGTTATATTTCAGCACTATCTTCAAGGGCTTTCCAATAATGCGAGCATAAAAAAAAAATTATACCCATTGTACAAAGACTGTGTGTAAAAATCAGAGCCATCAATTTTGGTGCGAATCCGTTTGTATGTGCGTAATGGTCATCCATCAACAATTAATCGCTCCGTTTCAGAGTGTGAGAAAGTGAGATGGAAAGAGATAGCGAGAGAGAGAAAGAGAGAGCGGAAGAGTATGAGGGGTGCAAGAGAGTGTTAAAATAAAGAAAATATTCAGGCGGAATTTTTAATTCTCAACGACTGCAATCAAAGGATTTTACAAATGACCAACCCATCTGCTTGTCGGTTGCTTGTTGGATGTTGAATGTTGGATGTTGGTTGAAGCAATGCGATTGCATAAAATGCTTTAACCACATTTCATGTTTGCTTTTGCACGCCCCGAATGTCGGCTCTGTTGACCACAACAAACCCAACTGCGTTACTTTAGTGACATCATGGCCATCACCCCATCAGCATCCAGTATCTGCATCAGCAACAGAATCCGCATCAGCATCAGCCCATCACGATGAGAGAGAATCAGCATAAAGTGCCTGCTGATCCATTTATTCATATTCAGTTTTGGGCTAAAATCACATAGAACTGTTGCTGTTACATTTAAACGGGATTCACTGCAGACTCCCAACTCCTCCTCTCTCCCCTCTGCCCCTTCAACGTCCCTTACTACAACTACTGAGTCCATGCTTACACTTATGCATGCACATGTATGTACAGATGTATGTAAGTAGTCGGACATTACGCATGTGGATTTGCATGACCAGATTGCTGGTTTTGGCTAGTAAAAGATACAGATACATGCAGTGCATTCGTATATGTGTGTGTGTAGTATACGTGTTGCCGGATACGGATACGGAATTTCGAAATTGTGCGCTGTCGGGTAATACGAAATTCCATTCGCCACAATTTTTAATCAGAAGTAACTGGTGTGGTCGAGCATTTCCGACGGCCTAAAATAAAAATTCAAATAAAAAGATTTGCGTCTGAAATCTCATTAAAAACAATTCCGTTTGTGAAAACAAACAAAAAACAAACAAACAAACGAATGTACGAATGAATGAACGAGCGAAGTGGATGGCCGAGGAAACATGAATATATCCATCAGTGATGCCAACTACTCAGGCCACAGGTCAAATCCACCAGAAACAAAGGCATAAAACAATTAAAAAATAAAATAAGATAGAAAGATGAATAAATAATTTTTGAAATTGTTGAAATATGTTTTTCTTTTGAAACTATTTAAATTTAATTTTAGCATTTGAGTCTAATATTCTTAAAAATAACAAACAATTATAAAATGAAATTTTAAATAAAACCCAAAACATGAGATTTCATATATTTTACCGCCTAAATTATTTTTAAAAAAGGACAAATCTATCCAGAAAATGTCTGAACCGGCAACTCTGATATCCATCCACACGCATGGACACTGAGCGCAATGTGCGCTATGTTGGGCCGTAATCCCTACAGCTGTAGCAATGCCAATACCAATACCAGTCCCAGATCTCTGCCTCCTCCAGCTGCTCCTCCTTCTTAGCCACAGTGCAGCCAACTGCCTTGAACTTGTCAGTTCGTTCATCGTCCAACTGATGCCGCCTCGTTGCTGGGCTGTTTGTCCATTTGATGACGAAGAGCTACCATCAATTTGCAACACTGCCCAACTCCCCATCCAGCAGGGGAAGGAGCAGGAGCAGGAGAAGGAGCAGGAGCAGGAACATCAGTCGTCGTCGTGGTCCGCTGTACGTCCGCCATCCTCCCACTTTGAGTGTAAACACATAATCCATTTAAATTGTTTGTGGTTTTTCTTATTGTTTGTTTCCCTTCTTGTTTTCATTGTACGAGTAACTGCCATTTTCGCTGCTGTCGCTGTCGCTGTCATTTCTGGCCAAGCTATGCGAAAAACCGAAGGCAAATCGGACTCATGTTAGAGGCCTACACGCCTTCCCTTCTGCATAGTTACTTTAAACAACAGATATTATTCCCCAACCCCTACAGTAGCTGTATCTTTTTTTTTTTTGCTATCTTCTTCTCCTCCTTTCCTTTCTTTTTTTGTTGACGCTTGACATTTAATGTACTCAAAATGATGTGTATTATAGATACATTTCTCAAATGAAATCTATTCTAATCTTTTCTGGGCCATAATCGCGGTTGCCACTTTATAAAAGTATTTTGAACCAGAATTTTGAGAAAAATGTTTTGTTTTTGGGAAAAACGTGTATTAACTTCAAATAAATATACAAAGTAGCTAATTTTATAAAATATACTTATTTGGGATTTTCAGCGAACTTTCTAATTTTAAACCAATTAAAATTATTTAATTTTCAAATACATTATTTTAATCATTTTCATAAAGATAATAAAAAACAAGTGGAAAGGCTATAGTCGAGCTCCCGACTATCGCATACCCGTTACTTATTTAAATAAATTTAAAAAATTTTTTTTTTGCACTTACTATACATTGTTTGAAAATTTAAATCAGCCATTACCACCTTTCTATTTGTTCGATCTTTTTACGATTTGTTAGGATTATTGGTAATAACAATAGTTAAGGTAAATTAGTAATAAAATTCTAATATCTTTAAAACTGTGCGTGTGGTGGATTTAATATCCCCTTTTACTTGTTTTTTAAGTAACGGGTATAAAAATCATCGATCGCGGTTTTCTCATTAAATTTTCTTTTTGTTTTAAGGGGCTACCAGTTAAGAAGATTGAAATTCGAGTGTTTTTAGTGATTTTTTTTTTAACTGATCAAGAATAATTAGAATTTGTTTAAACTTGGATGATAGTTTATTCCTATTTTGAGCAACACATTAACATTTTTTTAATCGCTTTACTACAGCACTGCATCAACCGGTATTTGCGTTAGTTCTCATATCATCGGAACTACTTGTAATTTCTTTTTGAAACTTATGCAAAATATTCTCAAATCGTTGTACTATAAACTGTTAGTAAAAAAAGAATATATTTTTTTTAACTATTGTGTCTAAGATATAATTTAAAATATGACAGTAATTTCTATACATTTTACGTCAACATATATTTTTAATAGTTATCAAACACCTTTTTTGAACTGGTTTCCCCCTTAAATAGTATTTAAATTAGTTATCTTTCTTTGTTGTATAACTTTTCCAACAGTTCATAAGCAAATTATTTGTTTGCTTATTATACTAGTTTGGATACTCAATTGTATTTCAATATAGTACATTTAACAAGTATTAAGGCAGCTCGTGATGAAAAATGCAAGAAAATCAAAATGTAAATATTGCAAACTGTCAGTTCGAGTATTTGCAAGAAACTTATTGGTTTGAGGCTCTTAAGATCTTACATTTCGTTATTTCTTTGAAAGCACTTTCGATTAAAGCACTTTTATTTATTTTGACATTCAACAACGTAGCAAATGATAAAAAAAAAACAAAGTTTGTCAACATGAGCTTTTTGAGGGATTGCCTTTCTTCCGTGTCGATGCGTCTGTATTCCTCCAAAAACACTCAAGGATGCATTAAGTAACATTTTGTGACACGGCGAGTACTCGTATGTGTAAGTACGAGTACTCGTACTCTGCATAATGGCAGTGTCGTGAATTGTCTGTGCAGAAGTCAAAGTTCTTCAAATTTGCATAGAATCAAAATGACATGTTACTCTTTCTGTTCTTTCGCCAGCTCAAGCCAATAGTAAATGTAAAAAAAGGAAGAGCAAAAATTATATTGAATGTTCTCGTTGCCTCCAGTCATTCTTACATATCTACAGACCTACATACTTATCACATAAGCCTCATACTGATTAGCTTAGTAGTATAAGTCGAATAGCAGTTGCACAAAGAGTTAATAATGTCTAAAGTAAGGTAATGTGCAGAATTCTATGCAATTTGTCAAAGTGACACGATTACCGTATACTCTATAATTATTAACATTTTTATGTTTACATTGCGTGAATAACATTTTAAAATATTTAATATTTGTGGAGAGATTCAATAAATTAAGAAATAAAGTGAAATAAATAAAATGTATTTTCAAATTAATTATAAAAACATATAAAACATGGTAAATGAATTTATTTTTTATATGAAATATATTAAAAATATATAAATATTTTATTTTTAGTTTTAAATTATTTTATGACAGCCTATATATAAACTCTCTGAAATTTCATGAATTCCGACAATTTGTTAGGTATTTTAAAAGTTATTGACATACAAATTTTTGGTGATTTATGGAATACACCTGGTAAAATATGTCTGTGAGAGAGTCGGAGGGCAACATTCAAAAATGTAAAATTGCAAATCACTTAAATTAACGATTTAAACGCATATCAAATTTAGCCATTTCTGTCCACAGTTTCATTTTAACGATGTCAACTGGAAATTTTAAAAGCTTATTTAATTATTTATTGCCAACTAATGATGTTGTTAACATTTTACATTTTCAGGGATTTCAATTGGACTAATTAGTTTATAATATCCGTTAAACTTGTGGGCGAGAGGTTTTTTATGCATTTAAGCGGAAAGTAATAAAAATTTCTTAGCTGTTAGTTGGTCACACTGCTAAGATCGTCAAGTTTTTGTTGTGATCAGTGTAAGTTGTAAAGCAATAAACTTTTGTCAGTCACAAAGTGTCTATACACGACATGCCTGCATTTATGCAAAGTACACACACACACACATGCATATGCATACTTGATTGCTTGTGTGTGTGTGCTTTTGAGGCATGTAGTGTAATGAGAGGGAATGAAACAGACAGAGCAATACATGCTCAAATAAAAGGACAATGTGCAACTGTGCAAAAGTGGCAAACTGAAATAGTTGTTAGGTAAAAGTTGCAGCACAATACAAACGCATGCAATCTATATACAATACACACACACATAGATATGGAAACTGCCATGAATGGGATGAGTTAAACAATTTCGTAGCACAGATTTTGGGGCTGCTATGCAATTGTTATCACTTTGCAAAAATAATGCCATACATTCACACTGACTGCTGTAAGTTTGCAGCTGTGAGGATCATGCATACTCGTACATACGTGATTACATATTTATGCAAAGTCGCCTTGTTTTCATTTAAAAGCTCATTTGCCAACATGCTCATATTCATATCGCAGGCCGTTCTCAAGCCGTTACACTTTTCATAAACTAATTCCGCACTCTGGCACGCCCCCTTGCCAGCCCTCTGTCTCCGGCGCCCACTGTTACCCCGTCACGTCTGCTCCGTCGGTTGTACCCAATTGAGTTGTGGAGCGTGCCGTGTCTGTTGACTTTGCTCCTTATCAACAAGTCGCCACTTAATTCAATTACATTAGATACGACGAACAAACACGAGGATGAGTCGAGGTCGGGGTCTGATACTCGCACTCGTATCTGAAAGGGACCCAGACAACTTTTCCACTGTGGCATGAGAGATGAGAGTTTCGAGGAGATAGGCCGGCAAAAGCAAAGGCATAGGCACAGAAACTGCGGTTAGATGACAGCTGAGCACTATTCCCATTCCCATTCTCATTTCCATTTCTTTACCACACTCCTTGAATATGCGTCTCTTAAGGAATAAAGCATTTAATAGCCGCCGGCATTTCAATTTACATATACTTCGATTTAAATTGTATCCTATTGTGCTTTTGCAGTTTTAATATTTTCATCAGACAATAATAGCAACAAAAAACCTAAGCAAATTAAAAGCCTTACTGAAGGTCAATTATTAAATGCTCTGAATTGCCTAAAGGCATTTCAATTTAGAACAGTACAAACTTTATACCTTGTTTATTCAGCTGACCAATTTCAGAGATTTTGCAAATCAATACTACAATCAGACTAAAACAAGAAATCAAGCATATGCAATGAGGATTCTTTTGTATATTTCTAATTCCATCTTCAATTACTTGATTTTAATTTTAATTTAGTTTTAAATTGTGCAAAAAAAAACATTATAGTTGAGTGCAAGACAAAGTCTTTGAACCACAATAAACTACTATAATTTCATAAGCTCTACATAAAAAAAGTAGTAAAGAATAAGAAAAAATGTTATACGAATTTAACAACATTTCTTGTCTCCATTGTTTCTTTTCCAAAAACCATAGTTCCACCAATTTGTTTTTTATTTTGCTTAGTTTTTAATCCCTAAAACAAGCTGATCATTTTTTTTAAAGGACACATCTTTGTAAACTATAATCAAGATATTTCCCTCCTTGAAATCCTCCCTTTTCCTCTTCCTTTCTAGAAATCCCTAACCTTACCAATTTCTAATATTTAAAATGTTATTAACTATTACTACTAATACTTTTGATCTGATTGGATTTTTCTGGGTTTTTCCCAATCCTTGCAACGAATGTTGGATCATTTATAATTTTTAATACCCCCAGATTTTAATTTTCAATTTACTATTTTTTTTAATTTTTTTTTTTCTTTTCAGTTTAACATTAAATTGAACTATAAATATTGAACTTAATTTTTACATTTATTATACTTTATACTTTAATTTTAACTTAATTGGTCAAATGCTCTTAGTTGACATTAAATAAATAAATAAATAATTAAATTGTTTTGTATTCTTTAGACATTTTCACTATAATAACAATTTATTATCGCTTCAGATCACTATATTCATATATTCAAACTATATTCAGATATTCAAATTTAATTCAATTCCCACAAAATTGAGGATATCAAATACTTTAAAGCAATTCTACCTCAGTCAAATTCGACACATGAATTTTTACAACGTATCCCCTTGATACAAATTGGAAAATAACGGTGTAGTAAGTTAATCTACATAAATTTATTTGATTTCTTCGACATCTTAAGATGTATTCATATTTAGAAGAGGATCGAGAGAAGTGTTTCAGTGTTGATTAAAAAAAAAAAACCTAACAAAAAAAAAATGCAACAAAAGAAATCACAACAATTATGATCAATCATAAGTTTTTACCTTATTGAGATCGAATAATAATTAAATGGAAATGGAAAACATAATTATGGTACCGAGTAAGAGTTTTAAACTTAGAAAAAGTCAGCTTTCGGCAAATCTTTGGCGACATAACGGAATTTAGTTCTAAAACAAGAAAGGAAACTTGTTGACATTATAAGTAATTGGATTTTCTTAAGGTTGTATGAATAAAAGTAAAGACCAATTAAATTGACAATTCCAAACATACTTTGGCATAACATGTTTAGTACTTAATTGATTAAATTTTAGTTGATTTTATGAGATCTATCCATCTCTTGTATCTAGATTACAAATGCAGGAAATTTTTTTTCAAGTGGCAATTCCAGAAGTCAATATATAAGTCAATAAATGAGAAAATCTCTTAAGTAATTGATTAAAATTTACAATTCCCAATTTCTCTAATTTTTATTAAAATTTCAATTGTGGGAATGTACAAATACAGTTCAACTATTTTCTTTTGAACAGTGCAACTCTAATCCTTTTCTCTGTTGCAGTATTTCCACTTTTCCCATTTGAGCAAAATAAATGAGCTGCATAATTAAACTAGAAGTTTTAAAGAAAATAGAAAATACATTTTCATGCTTACATTTCGGTCACGAATACGAGCAGAAGAAGAATGAGAAGATGGAGAAGTAAAAGGAGACCAGTTTAGTTCAGAGCTCTTTGTATTTTTATTTATTTATTTTTTGTTTGCATTTAATGCGTTTTATTCTCAAGTGTTGCACCACTTAAACACTTGGTTAAATTAATTGTTTTAAACAATTGATCGTTAATAATGCGAACATTATCGGCGAACTCTAGTTGAATTTTTAGATACGCGAAATTAACTAAAATCCAATTAAGGGGAGATGAGAACAGTCGAGTCGTTGTCTCGCATTTAATAAGTTTAAACAAATTTGGAGTTTTGTTTAACAATTATAAATATATGTAATACACCAAGTCGAAGCTAATTATAAGTGTAACGACGGCAAATTCGCGTTCTGAGCACGAGCTTCGATGTTGTTCCGTTAATTCAATTCGAACTCGACCGTCACGCGACAAGCTCTGATTGGGACTGAAGCAAGGACGACAACTGATAAGTAGTCCTTGCCATGTGTCGCTTCAATGCTGTATCGTCGTGAACGCTCGTGTCACCCGAAGCACTTCACTTGCCCCTTCAATGGGCGGGGAGTGTGTATCCGACGCTCTCATTGGCGGTATCGTAGCGGAGGTGGGAGAGCCAGTACCGTAAGCATTCCTATCTACGCAATGCGAGAGAGCGCGTGTGGATCGAAGTAGATGGCATCCACCACGTGTCGCTGTGGACTGCATTCTCTCTGTTTCCTCTACTTCACTTTGCCAGCGTGTTATAAACAAATGAGTGGTGCTCGAGTTAAGAGTGTTTGATGTGAGGAGATACCCTGTAACGGAATACAAATAGTTTATTTCGTGCATAAGTGCACTTTATCAGTGGAATTTTTTAAATGAAATGCGCATTTTATTGTCCTCATCAAGGTCGACCAATCTCATGCAATCAGTCAGAAAAATTGCTGTTCTACTAGGAGACACCCTACACCGAACTCTAAGATAATCTCTTGCCAATTTACTCGCACATTTGTATGTAGCTAATCACGTTACAAACTTTTAACGCTAGGTGGCGTCAGCACAGCATTATTTTCTGTGCACTATGAAATACTTCTTATTGAATAACTTTTGTGCTAGTTATTAGATTATAATGAAATTTTAAGTTCAGTTAAATAACATTGTTTTTATCAATTTGATTTTATCAATTCGTTGTAAATGTATCTCAGATTTTACATGCAGGGATGCCACAGAAATCGCAAGCGAATTAGAATTTCGCAAAAAGCATTTTCGCACGGAAATTTTCGAGGTGCCACAGAACCTCGAGAGATTTAATATTTGTTTAGCATTTTCACCAACTTTTTCGAACTAACATAGGCTGCTAAGGGTTGACACCTTCTCAGATTAAATTACCCAAGGGTTTGTTTAGTAACTTTTTTAGGTTTTTCATTGCAGAAAAATAAGTTTTTCATTTTTTGGCAATTTTCAGCAATTGGCGCGACAAAATAAAAGTTACTCGACAACTCTAACGACTGTCTGACATTAGTCTGGCAACTCTTCGTGACAAATGTTTTCACAAATTGCACAATAAGTTAAAGGTTTTTTCGGTAAAACTTGATTTACCTCAAAAGAGCTTTTTTTTGAATTCTTAATTTAAAGAAAACAGAAGTGGTTCCATGTATATTTTTTAAATACCTAATTTAGAATTTTGACTAAAAAATGACTTCAAAAATCTTAATCGAAAAACTAAGCGAAAGCGATATAATATTCACTATATTCATGTTTACGATCGAAAAAAAACCCATTAAATTATAGGGATCAAAGGTGAAGGCAATAAAAGCTATTCATTTCTGTTTACGTTTGTTGGTCCCTTTTGAACAAAAAACAACACAACACAGAAGCGTGTTGTCTAATAGAGTACTTGAATATCCTTGCATAAATAAATGTACAATTTTTTGTGCCAGCCACAAAAATGATATAAATAAAATAACAAAACATAAATTTTAGGAAAACAAACAAATAAATGACCGCAAGTAAACTGAGGAAACATATTTGTTTTAAATTTTTGAAATACTTTTCTCGAATTATTCCATTCAACATTTTCAAGGTCCTTTTGGTTTATTTATTGCTCCTCGTACAGTGAAAGCTATGAATCTACCACAGCGTTTTTTTGCTTTTTATGCGTAAGTATCTCTGCGTGTATAAATTGTACGAGTATCTGTTAGATACATACATAAGTATGTGCTTGTGGCATGTGTTGCGGTCAGTACGCTGGCATGTCTGTGTCTGTGTGTGAATGTATATGTATACGTAGGTATGTGTGTGTGTGTGCCAGGGCTACAAATCGCACAAATTTCTGAATAGGCCAGAAGACTTTCGTTAGCCTCAGCAGAATGATATTACTTCCAAAAGGAACTTATTTTTTTTTAATGAAAACCTTTAGCTGCTTAACTTTCTATTTTTTCCTGATTTTATTAAATTATAATTATGGTAATAAAGCTCTCTAATACTTAGACGTTAGTACCTCTTAGATATTCTATCCATATCAAAAAATCATCAAAATTAGAAGGCTACTTTAGCCAATTTTTAACATAGGATTATGCTTATCGCATTACATGTTCAGATTCATCTTATAATCTTTTGCATTCTGATTATAAACTTTATTTTGTTGACTTCATCATTGTCGTGAAGACTTGCAAATTTTATGAAATGATTTAGAAGGCACCCATATATTTTTTTTTTTTGCAGGAATGGAAAAAGGGGAAAGGGAGAAACATAGCAATAAATAAAACAAGTGTAGAACTGAATAACTAAGATTTTATTGTGCTTGCATAATGACTTTTAGGCAAAGGCAAAGCCAATGCCAGAGCTAGAGACAGAGAGAAAAAGTCAGAGTAAGAGTGAGTGAGAGAGAAAGAGAAATAGACAAAGCGAAAGGATGCGAAGTGAGCGAACGCAGCTCATTGAATGAAAAGTCAAGAAGCAAAGGCAACATCAATGGCAAGCAAGTAACAATAACTTTTAATCACTTTAAATAATAAAATCCAAGAAACACTTTCGGATTTACTGAGTTCCTTGTTGAGGATTAGCTGAGTGAATCTCCAACGGCTTAGTAAAATGCCTTCCAGCACTAGAACATCGTGGCTCCGCTTTTCCAATCCCTCCTTCTCCTTCTCCTTCCTCTCCCCTTACATTTCAATCGTATGTAAGTGTGTATGTATATAACGGGTAAATGCGGGTTTTAGCAGCATTCCTCATCCTCATTTTCATTTTCATCGTCATCCTCGTCCACATCCAAGTAGACTCCAAGTAGCTGGTGCTTTAAGGAATCAAGAGTTTCGCCTTCGGAAACTTGGGCGAAATGCGAATGCGTATGTAGATAGCGTCTTTATCCAATGAATGTCCTTGCCATCCTTTGCCAGGACGAAAGGCGAAAGGAACACAAGACGCTGAACACAACAAACTGTTATTACTAGAGATGCTTTTATAAATGCCGCTCTGTCACAATGATGATAATCTCAACTAATGAGGAATTAAAATTGGATTACAGAATTCTCTAATTAAAAGGATTTAGTCCAATGCAACAATGAATATTGTATAACAAATGGATTAAAACTAAATGAATCTACAAGAAGTACTCGCATGTGAGATATAAAGTTGTCAAATACACAATGTCGAGTAATTATCTTTTATCAAGGCTGCAAATCTCAAACACTTTAGAAGTTCCTTGATTCTAAGATTTGAAATAAATTAATTTATTTTATCAATAATACAAATATTTATATTTTTTACAAATGTCTTTCAAAAGCATACCCATTAAATAATGATTAGTAATCATAATCATTAGTAATTAGATTATTTTTGTTTAAAAGTCGATCTAATGATTAAATTACGATTATTTTCGGTTTTTCCCAATTATTTAATGATTATGATTCAAGAAAAAAAATAAATCTAAAATTATTACAATGGTTCAAAAATAATCAGAAAAAATCAAAAATAATCATTTTGAGTATTTCGGATTTTTTTTTTTTATTTTTTTCTGATTATTTTCGATTTAATTATTTTAAATTTTCACAATAAAAGTAGCCATCAATACTTACCAAATATTATTAAACATTTCGATTAATCAGAAAATCCACTAAAATAAATTCTCTTTTTACACAAAAGAATTCGTCGAAGCAGATTTTGTAACACTTTTAACACAACAAGTAAATCGAACCTAAACATTGAAAATTTAATGTACAACAGGTCAGCAACTCTAACTAGTGAGCTACGGAAATATTCTAGCTTTAGGCAGTAAAAACGCAACTATAATCAACTATATTGTGAAAATTTAAAATAATTTGGTTTTTTACCAATAAATAATCTAAAAAAAAAACTAAAATAATCAGAAAAAATCAAAAATAATCCGAGATACTCAAAAAATAATTTTTAATTATTTTTGAATAATTGTAATAATTTTAGATTTTTTTTTTTGATTTTTTGATTTTGTAATCATTAAATAATCACAAATTTTTTAAAAGTGAATTAAATAATCACTATATTACGAATATTAGTTATTTTAATCGAAATTTAACAGGAATGAGGTAAAGATAATGAGATAATTTTAATTTCCAATGATTCAAAATAAAGCTGAAACAAAATATTGAATTATAAAATTTAATTAGATTTTTAAATTTAAAAGACCATGAAATTGATGTAACTATTATAGCTTTATTTTATTGCACGATGAATTTGTCTCAGCTATGTTGTGCGTACATTTCAGCATCATAGGTCTTACCGTTTGGGTTGCACAATGATCAGTCAGTCAGGACAAAGAGTTTTATAAATATTTTGTAAATAAAATTACAAATGAATATGTTTAATTATTTCTATGTCCAAGCAATTACTTAACCAACTGTATGTATTTTCTAATTACAATCAACTGTTTTGCGATTGCTTTCCAATTCTTGTAGCTCAATGGCTACTCGATACTTTTGGACTAAGTCGAGCCGAGCCAAGTCTAGTTGAGTTGAGTTGAGTCTAGTCGAGTGACATTCATCGGGCTTTTAAGCTCGTCATTCAAGCAGGCTAATTGTTTTCTGTTACGAGCCAGAATCATTGTAATCGCCACCATTAAAACACTGTCAATCGCTCAACAACAAAGCAACCCTCTTAGAACAGTCGGACGGCAACAATGGCAACAACAATAATTACATTCGCACAACAACAGAGATTATTGTCAGTCAGTCAGTCAGTCAGCCAGTCATTGAGTCAGCCAAGTGGGATGCTGTCGAGGCTGAAGCTGATGCTTTTCAAAAAGACTTTGAACAATAAATGATGTGAAATCTCCTGAAACTGAACTGTGTTCCCTTCGCATTGTGTCTGTTGTGTGTGTGATTGTGTGTGTGTGTATGTGTGTGTTTTGCCTGCAATTCGCGAAGAGGCTCATTCGCATTCTCAACCATCTTGCCGCCTTCTTTTTGGCTGTTGCCTCTTGATTCCTGTTGCCTGGCACTGCTTCTTTTTATTTTTATACCTGGTAATCGCCAAAGGCAGGGGTATATTATATAAACTCCTGATTTTCAGAGACTATAAGAGCTAAAGCATCCAAATTTAGCAAGCAAATTTTAATAACTACATATATATAAATTCATTCGAGCCCCTGAGATTTTTAAAAATTAGTCAATCCCTTTTTCTTTATCGCAATTAAATAGTAAAAAAAACTTCAGTTTTTAGTTTTGAGCACTCTTTTGGAGGGATTAAAAGTTTTATTTTATCATTATAAATCTTGTCATTTAATCGCTTCGAGATCGGATAAAAATAATGGGAGTTATGGCTGTTTTAATATGCAATTTAGCTTAAAGTTTTAAGCAATCATTCCACTTAATCTGGTCGAGATCAGATAAATAAATTAATAGTTGTAGCTGCTTTAATTTTGATACAGTTAGAGTTGCAAGTTTAAATTTTAGTTTAATACCGGGTATTTTTTAGTGAGGTACGCGACTATAGCGATCTTATTTGTTTGGTTGTTGGTTTTTTGTTGCCGTCGACAAAGCCGTAGCTGTTGTCGTTTCTTATGCATGGTTGCCTGTTTGGCTGACTGTCTGGGCCCTCTTCATCTTCCCCTTCAGCTTCCCCTTTCTCAGCCTCTGTGTTTGCCTGCAACAACATCCGTTTGTTTTTTTGGCCACCTCTTCTTCATCTTACTTACGTTCGAAAAACCAAAAAGCAAACATTTTTTCTGAGACACTCGACTTGTACAAAGTAAATCGGCTTTCGATTGTATTTGAAGTGGGAATCTGTCTCCCCCGTCTGCCCCTTCCCTTCTCCTCTGTTCACCTCTCCTTATCATCGCAACTACTTACCGTGTATCCTCCTTAAATACATACGAGTACTCGCACTTGTCGCAACTCTTACTCATACTCATCCTCATCCACATCCTCATTCCCATTCCCATTCCCATTCGCTCTTCTATATCGCTAATGTGCGTGTCTGCATGACGTAAGACAGATACGAGTATTTTCACCTTTCAAAGATGCCCGAATGAGCGAATGAGTGAATGAACGATGAATGAATGAATCAAGTGGCAACGAGCATGACAAGAGTCAATTGAAGCGGCTCAATCTTTGAATGAATGACAAAACATCCCTTTGCTGGATCATTCAGGTGTGCCATCAAGATTATAACAATTGTTTTATATTTATTTTACTATTATTACAGAGCTTATTATTACACTTTTCTCTATTTCTTCTTATAAACTCCAACTTATCAGAAGCATCCAATTTGAAAAAATCAACTCCCAAGTTTTTATGCCAAAATTCATTTACAATTAAATATTTTTTCTGTTGCTAAAAGTAAGCTGATTTTATTTAATTTACATTAGGAACTAAAACTTATTTTTAAATTTAAAAAATAAGGTAAAAAAATAAATCTTATCGCTTTTTAAAAATCCTTTATTTTTAATTTTAAATAAATTTTTGTTTCGTATTTACAAAAAATTTCATTAATACGCCATTTAGTTATTGAAAATGAGCTAAGAAGAGGGTTAATGAGGCTTCTTCTTCAATATTAAAGCTCAGGGACTATCAGGTTTCTGGCTTTTACTTTATTCAGCATATTTTTTAGTCGAAGTTTTCCATGTGCTCCATGTTACACTCTATTTTTAATACAAACCTTGGCTACGTAATTTTTTGATAACCTTTCATAAAATTAATTAAATTAAATTAGATAATTAACAGTTGCTAAAAATTATATAAAACTAGTCGAAGGTGCTACAGTCGAGAATACTGCTTAAAATAAAATAATAATAATTGCGACAAATTTTAATATAGATATGTACTAAAAGTACTTTTCGCCCCAGTCGGCTACAGTCGAGTGTGCGATCAAAACGTAAAAAACGTAGAACATTCCCAAACTATGAATTCGGTTAAGAAAATAAAAAAAATTTCATTCTAAATCTAAATTTTCGATCAGTCGTTCCTGTGGCAACTAACTATATGATATAGTGGTTCGATGTTAACCAAATTTGATCAGGATGTATAGTACCATGCCATATGCATATTCTGTCAGTTTGGTTAAGATATCTCAAACAACAAAAAGATTTTTATACTAAGACTTGATTCTCGACTGATCGTTCCTATGGCAGCTATATGATATAGTAATCCGATTTCAATCAAATTTGGTCAGTATGTTTGGGACCATCTTTTATGCATATTCTGTCAGTTTGGTTGAAATATTTCGAACAGCAAAAAAGTTTTCCATGCTTAGACTTGATTGTCAACTGGGAGCTATATGATATAGTGGTCCGATCCAAAATCTAAAACAAACTCGATCTGCTTGCAATATAGACGAACCTACATTCCAAGATTGGAGTCTCCAGCTCTTATAGTCTCTGAGATCTAGGCGCTCTTACAGACAGACAGACGGACGGACGGACAGACGGACATGGCTATATCGACTCGGCTGTCGATGCTGATTAAGAATATATATACTTTATGGGGTCTGCCACGCCTCCTTCTGCCTGTTACGCACATTTTTTTTTGTGACAAAGTTAATAGACTTCTTTACTTTTTTAAAGTACGGGGTCTAATGAGCATTGAGTATTAATAATTGACAAATAGATAACCTTTTTATTTTTGGGCATATTCTAACCTCTCTTGTTATTTGACGTAGAATAGCGATTGAAGCATAATTTTCGTGCCGACTGTAGTTATTTGGCTGATTGGGATTTTTTTTGTCTGAGCTAAACAGTGAAGTGAAGTGCTTGGTTTCATGAAACGTTGGTCGAAAGATGATCCTTTCACCAGTAAACTCCTTTATATATCTTAAGTTCGTCGTATCCTAAAATGCTGTTCTTGCATTTGGTGTCCACAGTATCTTATCAATCAGGATCGAATTAAATTAAGTCAAAAGCAATTTATATTTTTTGCCTTACGGGGCTTAAACTGGGACCCCAATTTTCGTTTACCATCGTACTCCTCTAGGCTTATTCTTCTCACTCTTCCGTTTTTAATCAATTGTAGAAAAACTCTTGGTGTTGTTTTTCATCATAAATTAAATTATTGTCGAGATTGATTCCAGTTTTTGGGACAAATGTTGGGTCATTTGATTTTAACACTTTAATTTTTAATTAAATTTAATTGTTCTATATTCTTACAATTTAAATTTTAATTTATATATAATAAATATTAATATCAAATCATATTATTTCAATTTTTAAAAGTACGGTTAATTGCTCTAAGTTAAAAGGAACATTTAAAATGGACTTAAAATATTAAAATCATTTAAGACCAGCATTAATGCACTCACGTTGAGGGCTTATACCGATTGAAATGTTGACTAAATCATGTGTCAGAATAACATAAGTAAAGCGACAAATGCGGCTATATTCACATGACAGCTCAGTTGTCGAGAGCGACAGAGACAGAGAGAGAGAGAAAGTTCATTTGCATTAATGATTACTGGGGATGGGAATGTGGATTTACCTCTTAATCAGAACAAAACGTGACGTCACCTACGATGATAACTAGGGTCACCACATAAGGGAGAGTGAGAGAGAAAGAGGGAGAGCTTATGAGGATTGACAAAAAGTAAAAAGTGCTTTGGGAGCATCGTTTTTTTTGAAATGCGGAACACAACACACCGTGATATACTCGCATCAAACGCTCACACACACATCCACGCACGCACACACACGCACACACACACACACTCACACATGTACAGATATATACAAACATCATAGCACACGTTCAGTAACAATAGTGTCCATTAACACGCTGGCGGCCAAACAACTTGGCTATTGATGTCATAAATTAAAATTGCAATCGCAGACCATTGATGATAAATCATACGCTCGGATGAGTTTTCATCTCGCACATGAATTGTAGCTGGCGGCAACTACTGCCCACTGTCCCACTGTCCGTCCGTTGCCCCATGTCCTTGCCCCCTGTCAGTGGGACAACCAGTCGATGATGCGATGACTCTCAGTGTGATGTGAGTACGAGTAGTGTAGGCCAGACAGAGTCAGCAGATGCGGCTGCTCTACTCTCGCTCGACGCAACGCGACTCGACTCGACTCAACTCGACTCTCTATATATTGCGACGTGATGGGATTTTCAAAAATCCAAGCTAAATCGTTTTTGTTTGCAGCTAAAGCTAACTTTGACTGCTAACTTTGTTAGAGAAGAGAAATTTATGTTTTATTTGGTGTCAATTTGTGGCAGAAATCATTCTTTTTATTCATAAATCGCATACAATTCGATTATATTCGATGATTTGATTGCTTAAAATTGAATTTGTGCGATACTGAAGATATTTCAATACATTTTCGCACGTGATGATCCAAACCCAGAATACAAATACGTTATTTATACTACTTATATATACATGCATATTGATATATACAACTTGGAACTTTAAGCAATCACATATTTACCCGAAGTGCTTTATTTGACTTTTGGTTCTGTATGTGTGCGTGTGTGTGTGTGTGAGTGTAAAGTACACACATCACGTGTGATATTAATATTATTAAACAGCCTTGAACAAAGTTATAATATGGCTGCAGTGTTGAGTGATGCATTGAAAAGGAGACACAGGACACGAGCTTGCTACTTTATTAGTATGAATATTCATGTCCACATGTGCCTTTTGTTAATGTGCAATTCTCCAAGGAAACTTGGCAGGAATAGTAGTAATAGTAGTAGTAGCAATAGTAGTAAATTGTAGTAGTCCGGTGGCTCCGTCACATAATTAGAACTTCCAGTTTGAAAAAAAACTGGGTTCGATTCCTCCCGTCAATTGAAGTCAAACATGTGTTTTTTAGTTCTTCGGAATAAAACGCAAAAATATATACAGTCGAACTTCCCTAACTCGAACTTCCCTAACTCGAAGTCTCTCTAACTCGAACAAAATGGAGTGGCAATACTAGGCAAATTTCATACAATTCTACTTCCCTAACTCGAAGTCTCCCTAATTCGAACTTTTTTCGTGGATAATGGTGATTCGAGTTAGGGAAGTTCGACTGTACTACTAAAAAAAAAAAAGTAATAATAATAATTGTGGTCGTTACGTATGAGGAACTAGTACTATAAATTAGAAATAAATTGATACGCAGAAATATGTTCAGTAATGGGGAAAAATAGCATAGAAAATATTGCAAGCAAACTTGGCGGAAGTAGTAGTAATTAGTAGTAGAAAAAGTATTAAAAAAATTTTTAGAGTAGAAAATTGGTATGTAAATATAAGTATGTTCATTGATAAGAAGAAAATACAAATCCAAAGAAAATATGGAAAAATGAAAATATGAAAAATATAATTGCTGGCAAAACGTAGGTATATGAAAATAGTACTAGAGCAGGAAATTGAATTGCAGAAATATGTGCAGTAATTTATATAAGCAAGTGGGAAAGGCTATAATCGAACTTCCAACTATAGGATACCCGTTACTTATTTAAATAAATTTAACATATTTTTTATTGCATGCTTTTAGGCACTAACTTTACTTTAAACCTAAATCAGTCATTAATACATTAAAGTCCTTTGCGGTAAGCAGAGGTTTGGTCTTACTTTACAATACTAAAATTCCACACTTGCTAAATGCTTAGTAAATAAATGGAAAAATTTGTTATTGTTGAAAAAAAGAAAGTCATTAATACCCACTTGTCAAATAAATGGAAACTTTGTTATTTTTTTTTAAGTCAATAATACCGATCTGATTGACCGATCTTGTTGCCTTAGCTTGTAGGATGATAGCTTATAATAATAGATAACGTTAATTACCGTTAATTTAAAAACACATTTCAAACAATCTTGATCTGCGTGGGGCTTAAAGAAGTCTGTGTGCCAAAATTGGTTGCTGGGTCTAGGCGGTCACGCGGACAGACGGACAGACGGACGGACGGACACACGGAAATAGCTATATCGACTCGGTTGTTGATGCTGATCAAAAATATATGTACTTTATAGGGTCAGAGATGCTTTCTTCTTCCAGTTACATACATTTCAACGAATACAATATACCCTTTTACCTATTTTTTAAGTAACGGGTATAAATATTGTAAAGCGAAATCATATCCTAAATATTAAAATTACTTAGAGCAGCAAAATATAAAAAATATTAACGACTGCTTCACGATATTACAGCTACAGCAAAAAGGCAAAAAAAAATAATGAGATTCTTAAAAGGGACACTGAAAGTCGCAAGTCTGCTATAATCAGCACAGAGTACTCATGGTCTTGTTAAAACTTTTTGAAAGACCCTTTTGACTAAGGTACTTCATTGTTGAGTATCCTCGGCTAGTTGAACACTTTTTTTGGCTGTCTCTTTGGTTTTTTTTTAAGTTTTTACGAGTTACACGAAAAGAGGCAGTTGAACATTGTCATGCGAGTTTTCCCATATGTTCCAATGTTAAGAATTTATGTAATACACATTTGTACATACATCCACTTAGAATAGTCTTCTTATGGGGTCAAAGATATGGGGGCTGAAGAAAGCGCGCACTGTTGAATTATTAAAAGTTTTAAAGAAACATACCTAAAATAGGGGCTTAAACGTAGGCAGAACAAGAAATATTTTCTTTAGGTGAAATTTCTTTTACTATTGTCTTATGACTTAAAAATATAGAGCTAACTTTTCTTGTTTGCTAAGAACTAAATATTTTTAACCTTTACTTATTTGCATAAATATGTATGTAAGTTTTTTTTGTAAATATATGAGATGTGAGAACTTATATTCATGATTGTACATCTTAAACTGGTTTTTAAAGACATCCTTGGCTGTGTGTAATGTAGACACTTCCGACATTTGGCACTTAATAATTTAGCGTTAAAATGTTCGTAGAAAAATAGACAGCATTTTGACAGCACCAAAAAAAAAAAAAGAAACGGCATAACGCTAAAGCTTTCGCTGTCTCTGTCCCTGTTCCTGTCTCTGTCTCTGTCTCTTAATGCCACCCTTTAGACATGAGCTGGAGCATTCGACCACAAGCTTCATTGTGAGACCGATGTGTCAGATCCAACGCATTATAGTATGTCATTCTGGCTGCCATGCCTGACGTTCTTACTTAATACAAGCTCGGGAATCTCCCCACTTCCTGCTCATGTACGAATGTGCAGATGTGAGTTTGTATGTATGTTAGAATGTACATACACTAGTCGGCATATTTATTTTGACAACATTTAAAGTTAAATATATCCATAATTTGATCCTACTTCATGTACATTTAGGTATCAATGGAAAGGTCATTTCAATTCCGTTTGAATGATACAAAACTTTCCTTAACCCATTAAGTACCCATTGAAAATTTTGAATTTAAAAAAACGTCAATTTTAAAACTTTTTTCCTCGATTTTTTTCGAAAAATTTTTTGATGCAAAAAAATTCTTCATACAATTTTAATAGTGACTGCAAAAACAATTTTTCAAAAATCTCTTTGCTAGTATTTTTTATAATTTTTTGAAAACTGCAAAAAATGACTATTTTAACCCATTTTTCCTACTTTTCATACAAAAAGTGCACTTTTTGCAGTTTTCAAAAAATTATAAAAAATACTAGCAAAGAGATTTTTGAAAAATTGTTTTTGCAGTCACTATTAAAATTGTATGAAGAATTTTTTTGCATCAAAAAATTTTTCGAAAAAAATCGAGGAAAAAAGTTTTAAAATTGACGTTTTTTTAAATTCAAAATTTTCAATGGGTACTTAATGGGTTAAGGAAAGTTTTGTATCATTCAAACGGAATTGAAATGACCTTTCCATTGATGCCTAAATGTACGTGAAGTAGGATCAAATTATGGATATATTTAACTTTAAATGTTGTCAAAATAAATATGCCGACTAGTGTATGTTTGTACGAATATGTGTTGATATGCAGCTTACCTCGCTCTCCTGTCAACATGAGAAATCCTAAGACGCTTGTCAGTAGATATGTATGAAAAAAAAATGATTCAGCTGTGGAAAACATTCTTCAGCTCAATTCTAATGCGTTTGTAGTGTTCGTATCTTAGCGTGTAAATAGTTGTTGTAATTTCAATGCCTCGTAAATTTGTGACACTGAAAGTATATGAATTTCTGCATGGTAATATTTTTAATATTGATATAATTATCAATTGTTTTTTATTTCTATCTCTCACCAAGCTTAAAATATCTCACTATTTCAAAATCAAGTTGAACTAAAATTTCAAATTGTTAAATATAATTTTAAAAATAAGTAAGACATTTTTTAATTTATTTCCTTCCGAATCAATAAACGAAATAATATTAAAATTTATTATTTTATTATTTTATTCAACTTCGATGAATTGATAATTTTAGCCCTGACAATTATGCTATTTAAAAAAATACTCTATTTTACAGGGTATTCTTGTGGTTGTGTTATAATATGGAGCTTGTCAGGGTCATATTTAAGGGGTGTAAAATGATTTGCTGTCAATGTCATGTTCGCATGCTTTGCTCAAATTGCATTTTGGTCAAACTTATAGAAAATACTCTTAAGATAAAATCATCCAAAGTAAGAGAAATTCGGACTGATAGATTATGTTATTAGATTCATAAAATAACATAAAGCCGATTATTCAAATAACCTAAAGAAATTCTGCGCAAAGCTTCTCCATAAAGTGTAGTTTGTAGTGCTTATTTTAAACAATTACAGAGTATAAAAGGCATAGCATTTTCAATTAAAAACAGACTTACAATTACGAGTTCGAGTACCCGTATATTGGGTAACATTGGCAGGCAGCTAACTTTACTTTTTCCGTTCAAATGTCTGCAATAATAAACATTAATTTTTATGCCAGTTTGTATAAGTTTGAGAGTTCTTCAGAAGGGGAAAGGGGGAACTCTCATTTGCCCCTTGACATTGACTAATAATTAAAAGGGGAATGTGAATTAATTTCAGTAAATAAACTTTTTAATTTTCAAAAACAGTCGTAAATTTACAAAGTATTCAAGTTATGCCTCTAAATAAATGCGAAATGTGTGTACGATTTAACTCATAATGCTTGACTCTGATTTAAAGGGTTGAGGGTGAAATGGGCTCTTGCTTGAGTTTAATACCAATTTAATGGCCGAAAACTAGAAATGCATGTACCTACCTCATTGTGTACTATTTGTTACAACACAAGCACAAGTTCCACGTGAATCTTGTCTAGAAAGTTTCAAAGTCACGTTTTGACGCGAAACTCCCCAGGTACTTATTGCTGACAAACTAGACCGTATAGATTATAACTTTCTTGCCTAAAAAGTATCGTGGAAATCCACTTTAGTTTTAAATAAACTTAGAAGTTGCAGCCAGTGAGAAGACTACGTTTCAGACTCTACCCTGTAATAAGCTCTGATGATGAAAATATGAAACACAAACATAAAAAATCATTCCATACTCTTTACTTTAAAAGCTTCTGTTTTTATAATGCAATAGTAAAATATTGTCAGAAAATAAAAAACTCAACCTCTAAGATATTTTTCCCATAAATATAATTGTTGAATTAATTTCCAAAAATTTCCTGCTTCCAAAAATTCTTAAGTATTAAAAAGAGAATTTTTAAGTAGTAAAAAGTGTAAATGCGCCTAAAATTTAATCAAATAACATTGAATGGTAAAGTTCATAGGTCAAATGTAACCAATAGCTATTATAACATAGTATTAATCATATCGCAACATTAGTTATGAAGTGTCCCAGGCAGATTTTGGAAACTGAACAAATGGAATTAATGAATTATGATATATTACCTCCGCGAACGAGTAAACAAATGCTTCGATACATTTTCACAGCGGAACGTGAGTAAATATATACATATGTACTTACATAAATACAAACATGTGCATATGTACTAACATACTCGTATTTGGCTGGTCAAGCTATCGACTTTTGATTAGCGTGCCTGCATCAAATGGAGCGTTAAAGAATTAAATTGCCGGAATTTCAAGCACTCTGTTGCAATGACATAATTCGGGTGGGCGGTAAAAAATACCAACATATAACATATGTAAGTACAAAGCTACCCAACTAAGTAGATCATTTTTATACCCTGTTGAAATTGTAAATGGGTATATTTAGAAATATGTTCAGAACATAAACATTACCTTTTTGTATTTACGGATTTGATAACTTGTTAAAATCCAAATGTACATATATGTAAGGAAATATTTATTTTATATTAATTATTTTGAATTTGGGTCACTTTAAATTTTTCTTTTGAAAAAGGCAACTTCAAATCATTAGCTTATAATATAACATCTAAATTTATTTGGGAGGTCATAAATATTTTCAACTTTGCAGTTTGATGTATAGATAATTTGATAAAATGGAATGAGAAAATACTACTTGACTGTTTGCGGTATCTACAACCACAAAAAAAACCTCTTTACGAGGTAAAAGTCTAGTGACGAAAACATTTTCATGCCCCAAAATTTCTGATATCCAATTTTGTGACGAATAATATTAAATTTTACATATAAATTATTTTAAGCAAAATTTTTGCACTCGGCACATTGCGCTAAAATGTATCAATTCTTCATACCAAATAAAACTCACTCACTGTTTTGCGCAGTGCCGAATGCAAAAATTTTGCTTAAAATAATTTATATGTAAAATTTAATATTATTCGTCACAAAATTGGATATCAGAAATTTTGGGGCATGAAAATGTTTTCGTCACTAGACTTTTACCTCGTAAAGAGGTTTTTTTTGTGGGATATCAGAAATTTTTGAATAAGACCTCAGAAATTTTGAAATTGCAATATTTTTTGACAGTATAGCTTTGTCAACTTTGATTATTGTTTGTACAAGCTAAAGCAAATTGTCTGGCAACACTGGTCCCCTTTACAAACGCACATGCCCAGCGCAAAAGCTATCAGCACTCTTAAACTCTGGGTGCTATGACACTTTGCTGCTGCTATCCTATTCCCATTCTAAGTAAAATGTATGTATTCAGCTAACAGGTAATTTCCGCATTACGTTGCAAGCAGTGCAAAAAGCCCTTCGAAATACCTTTTCAACGATATATAGATCGCATCTGTAGCTTCTATCGTTTGGATGCTATGGTGGTTTCAATTTTAGCGGTTTTTAGCGATTTCCCGCTAAACTAGCGATTTTTCGCAAAAGTCGTAGAGCAAACGTTTCTAGATTTTTGAACAGGAACAAGTCCTCATTCAAACATTTAAGCTATCCAAACAATCAAACTGGCTGCTATGACACTTTGTTGCTGCTGCCCTATTCCAATTCAAAGTAAAACGTATATATTCAGTTAATAGGTTATATCTTCCAAACCTATCGGTAAAATTTTTTGTGTCATATATCAAAAAACGCTAAATTTTACAAACTAAAACATATTGAAATTTAAAAAAAATCGTTAGCGGCGTTTTCTCAAAAACCGCCAAAACGTGGGGGAAAATACCTTATGTCACCTGTAGCATTTTACCTATGTAATTTAGAAAAAAAGTTAAAAGGTATGCATAACAGCCCTTCAAAATACCTTTTCAACGATATATAGATCGCATCTGTAGCTTTTATCGTTTGACTGCTATAAGGGTTTTAATTTTAGCGGTTTTTAGCGATTTCCCGCTAAACTAGCTTTTTTCGAAAAAGTCGTAGAACAAACGTTTCTAGATTTTTGATCGGGAACAAGTCCTCATTCAAACTTTTAAGCTTAATCAACGATTTGATCCTTACAAACAAACAAACAAACAAACAAACAAACAAACAAACAAACAGACTGACTTTTCATCTCGTTTTGAGAAGGGCACCAAAAATTTCAAAATTAATTATCTTTTGAACCAGTAATCGGATTTTGATGATTAAGGTGTCATTCGACGCGTATTTTTGATTAGAATAGTTAAAAATTAAAAAAAAAATCAAAAAGGCTCCAACGGCCCCATTAGCTCCAATCATTTAAATTTTGCCCCTCCCACTTACACCTGTTTATCTCACGAACCAGGTGAGTTTTCAAAAGTCTTAGTATGCACATTTGTAAGTTAAGTTGATACCTTTCGATCGGTATATAGCTCGACCTAATCGGGCAGTCATAGCAAATCTTCCATTCTTCCTGTGTATATATGCTAGTCGCCTTCGCACCCTTCGTGCTGCTTTCGTCACTAGCGCGGACTGCCGTCCGCAGTGATAGTTTGGAAAAGCGCATCCCTGCGGCAGTAAAAGTCAAAAGTTAAACACAAATAATGCACATATTTGTACTATTTTGGCCAAGTTGATTGCTTCTAGATAAGTCTTGCCAACAATATTTACGCTCCCACTAAGTTTCTTAAGCTTTGCGGCAAATCCTTTGTAGATTTAGCTAAGAAAAAATCGCGCTTTGAGGAATGAAATATTCCAAATATTTTATCAATGCACGCTTAATAAGTCAATAAAGGTTCCATAGGAACTTTCTCAGAACTTTGTCATTAGTATATGCAATAAATACAAATATTTGATAGAATATATATGTATGTATATATGTTTCAATGAAGTTTTGGATGCAACAATGATTTATATTTTAAATAAAATACTTTTTAGTTTGCACATTTAAAGTCATTGCAACAGTTTTTCTCCAGATTCCAGCTTTCCTCCTTCACAACTTAGACTTGAAACGGAAATACACAAAAAATAAATGGATACTGTGTATCCACGTCAAAAGTATACACAATATCCTTAAAGTGCGGATAAGGAAATTGAATTAAAATCAATAAAAATATATACTTGGATATGCATTTAAATTCATATTTAAAGTACTTGGTTAGTTTTTAAGTTTGAATAAGATGTCCTTAGGCTTCTAAGGCACATAAATCTATAATTTCTCAATATTCAGTCAGTCAATTGCTTACCTAATTTTCCAACAAAATAAGCTGAATATTTTGAAAAATATTTTGTATAACTTTATAAATGTTTTTGAAATTTAAAACCAGTGCATCAGAATTCACATATTTTATTACTGATATCCTAAAACATGTATTTTGACTTTGAGCTTTGACTGATGAAAAATAAAATCACTTATAAGCTCAGACAACGATCGATCAGAGTTCTACGTGTTGTTCTTAAATGCATCTACAATATAACAATTTTTTAACAAGCCTTACCTAATATAAGCTAATAGTTGAGTCGGCGACAATGAGAAGGGTTAAATTGTGTGGGGGATGATGTTTTAGCTGGTGGTTGTGTCTAAGTTATGTGTCCGCTCTTGAGTTCGCTTCTTGGAACAAAATGCCGAGTAATGTGAAACAACAGTAAAATAAAATATGTAGTCCCTTATACGAATTCTTTTGGTGGCATTTTCTGCTTCAAATATTTGTCGAGCACACACATTGCAGAAGGAAGGCTCACATTTTCCAAGCTTGCTATGCATCCTATGTTTCGTGTAAGCTAAGGACAGGTAACCATGATGCTGCTGCTCACAGCTCTGTGGAAGTATGTACATGTATGTCATCATATTGAAAATATTCACGAAAAGCTTGTAAACTTTGTGCACCCTCATACCTCATTCAAGGGGTTGAGAGGGTGAATTGTGGGTGGGGTGAGGGTTGGAGTTTTTCGCCGCTGGTCACGCTGACAGAGCTTATTATGGTTTGTTTTCAAAATTCACTTCACGCAAGAATTCCTTTTGTTCTCATAACATATTTTAAATTAGTTTGTTAAACATGTTATAATAATACACGTATCACCTCTCAACCGACTTCATATTCCATCATACCGAGTGCATTTCGCCATTAAGCATTAAGAGTATAAACAAATCTCCATTTACCAAAGGCGGACACTTGGTTTTAATCCCAAATGGAGCACATACTTAAATTTCCTCAATGACAACGATGAACACGATAAATCATTCTATCTAAGAAGCCATGTGGCAATCATAAGTGTTTGTCCTTACCATAAGCTTCCACAGCAAACACATTAACTTGCCACAACATAAAGGCCGGAAGTCCAGCATTCAATGACCTTTGGGATACAAACTCAAAATCAGTAGCACAAATATTTATTTGGCTACAGATCAGGTTAAGAAATCAGCTCTTATAACTTCGTCATGTTTCAAGACCGTGGAGCTACAACGGTAGCCAAAAGTATTTTGGCACCCTTTAAAGTTAAAAATTTTGAGTTTTTGTAAATGTCTACTTTTTCAACTGTTTTCCTTAATTTTTTTTAAAAAAAATCTGTTATGTAAAAAGTTTTTTTAAAGCCCAATTTACACGATCGGTTTCCGACCGACCCTTAACGTTAATAAATCGTCGGTCTCGTGTGAACACGCAAAATTTTAGAGCGTTGGTTTGCAAACATTATACGTAAGAATGAAATTTTTTGGTATTTTTTGGTGCTTGTTGAATGGCAATATTTTCCATCGGTCAAAAAGTGTCGGCCGTGTAAATTGGGCTTAAGCAATTCTAACAGTGACTGCAAAAATTGTTTCAAATATTTCTTCGCTAGTATTTTTTATAATTTTTTGAAAACTGCAAAAAAGGCACTTTTTGCATGAACATGAGGAAAAAAGGCACTTTTTCATGAAAATGAGAAAAAGTGCCTTTTTGTACAGTTCTCAAAAAAACTATAAAAAAAATACTAGCGAAGAGATATTTAGAGAAACTTTTTGTATCATAAAATTTTTTTTTTAAATCGAGGAAAAAAGTTGAATTAGTAGACGTTTACAAAAACTGGAAAATTTCAGTGGATACCTCATGGATTAAGGAAAGTTTTGTATCATTCAAAAGGAGTTCAAAAGACCTTTCAATTGAAGCCAAACTTTACATGAACTAAGCTGAAAATTTGAGTAGAATTAACTTTAAAGGGTGCCAAAATACTTTTGGCAACATCTGTTTTAGGACTATTGCTTTATGTACAAATTTGAATAGAAAAAGGAATTCAATTAAAAAATAAGTTTAAAGATTAGATTAAATAAAAATCCAGCAGGATATAGACGTGTTCCCGACCATAGATAACCGGTACATATTCAAATATACATAAAATATTTTTGTTGCATACTTTTATGCACTTCTATTGCTTGAAACTTTAATAAGTTATTACAACCGTTCTGTTTGGCTGAGCTTGTTGCGATTAGGTAGAATGAAATAAAAAATTAAAAGATAATGTTAATTAAGTAAGTTGTATCTTATAAACTGTGCGTCTAGAGAATTCGTTTCGAGATTTGCATAGGCGGAAAGTGCCGTGGCAAAAATTTGATCTGTGTGCCAAATTTGGTTGGTCTTGCTCTTATTGTTAGACACTGAGATCTAGGATCTCACACGGACGGACGGACATGCCTAAACCGACTCGGCTAGGATCGAGACGATTCCTTATCCCTGTTACATACATTGCAACGAACACAATATACCCTTTTACTTATTTTTAAAGTAACGGGTATAATAAAGTACACCAGAAACAAAATCAACATAATCATGATCTATTTTTACACAACATCCTTTTAATTTCCTATTTCAATTGACAGTACAAATTGAGCATGAGTTTAAAATATCTTAAAACGAATACACACATTTTTTATGCTCAGCATATGTAAGCTTTCTTATAACATACGTTTTATGTATATCTATATATGTATATATAACGGTCTATTTGTCTTGAATCGCTATAATAAGTATTTTAATGATGAATTAATATGATTATGTTATTTAAAATTGCAATAATTGCTTGTAACAGTATAAAACTAGTGTATACTTAAATGTTAGCACGAGTTAATGTTAAGAATGTCTGTTATTCCGTTATCTATGTTACGAGTATGTTAAGAAGATGTATGTATATTTATTTATATTTATTTACTTGGGTCTTTGATATCATTATATGTTCTTAAATATTCTTGAATCGATAGCATTGGCGCCTCAGTCTAATATATACTATTGACATTGATCCAAATTTCCTGCCCCCAATGAATGCTGTCACTACGAATGCTACGAGTGTCCGACGGGTACTTGTGTCGACTCAAAGCACACATCAATTCAATTAGACAGTAATTAATCATCGAGAGTTACAATAATCGATGTCTCTAGATGTTGTTATGAATTAAGTAAATTTATAATTCAAGTAATAATAATACACATATTTAATGCCCAATTGAAATAGCCACTGTAAAGGTGATCTCTCAATAATTTTCTATCTTCTTAAGTCTACATTTAGTTGATCTTTGATATTCCATTGACTAAAATACAATTGAAGTTTAATTGATCTTAAGTATTCGAATAAACTCGTACGAGTATTCGTTCTTGAACTGATTGTAATATTAAGAATTGATCTTGTATTCATATTCGCATTTTGGGCAGTGTATAATTCTTAGTAGATCGACTTGCAGTTCTGATCAAGGAACATTTCAGTCTAAAGGTCAAGCATAATAAGAAACGTATGAATATTTAAATAATTTTAAATGAATTCGATAAGGAAACCTTAAATCGATTGATGATCTTATTAAAGATGCATCTCAAAAAACACTCATAGAAAAGACTAAATATTCCTTTTGTTCTATTATTAACAATAATGTTTAGATTTGACCAATCCTGTCGGTAAACGCTGATGGTGGACTAACATGTTTCTCATTGAGTATATGATCCATTTGGTCAGTTTTCTGCATAGTTTTCAAGATACTACAACTTGGAATATTTTCCAAACTATTTTCCATTTGATATTTATTGTTGTCGATCATTGTGGTGCCCATTGCCAAAGTTTCGGCATTACTTAAAGTTTCCATGGCATTATATTCTAAATGTCTGTTTGCTTCCAATAATTCAATTGGTTCAATACTGTAAATACGGCGATGTGAACTGATTAATTCTAGCTGCTGATCTCCTCGATTATTCATTAATAATTTCGGACTCTTATCACCATAGCTTTTGTTATAGCATGTTATTGACGATACACAACCGTGTTGATCTGGATTTCTTTGCTGTTGTTGTTGCTGTTGCTGCTGGACTTTTAATTTTTCAATATATGACCCCGATTGTGCAATTGGTCGGGTGATACCCTTGTTTTCCCCACAATCGCGATTAAGGGTGTTGCTGTTGGCATTACTATCGGCACTTTTGAATCGCTGACGACCGGATATATTTCGGGACAGATCTGAACATTGGGCTGTATCTTTGGCAGGTGCAATTGAGAGAGCTTTCCGCTGGGAATCGCCAGAATGCGTTGGTTTCCGTTGTTGCTTTGCTGACGGCTCAAAGAGCCTGTAGTCGATGGGAACGGGATCCAAGATGCTGAAAAAAAAGAAATTAAGTTTTAACCAAGGCTGCAACAACCAAAATTGTGGTTTATGATTTTCAATAATTTTTTGAATCAATTGAACTTCTTAGTAAAAATTTAAAAATGTTGTAAATAAACAAACTAATTTTATGAATAAAATATGACTTAGTACAAAATACATGTATATTATGATATTTATTTGAAGCATTTGTTCGATTTATTGAATAAATTTAAAAAATAAATTTAAATGTCATGTGTAAATAGTAAAAATTAATTTTTTAATAAAAAATATGTTTTAATTTATCGTAATATTGTAATAAGTCTTCGTAAATTTTTATATGTTCAATTCATGATACGGTTCGCATAGCCCAAAAACCGGTTTGCAGCCTTTTTTAATGAAGACAATGTAACAAATTAATGATTCACTCCCATGCATAAAAGTGTTCTGGACAATTTGTGAATTTGTTTATTTTTTTAAATTATATTCCTAATGTCAAATACTTTTCTTGCGAGGAAATATAAAGAATCCACCTCACAATTTCATCTGGAACACTTTTATGTATAAAAGTTTAATTTGGTTCTATACAATTTTTTAACTACAAAATTGTGTGAAAGTTATGGGGAAAGTATAATCTATATGCGATAAAAGATTAGGTACTAACTTACTATGCAGTTGAGGTCTGCTAAAAACAGAAGACCTGTCCTTACTATTTCCTCCACTGTTCCGCATTTTCTTGTTATGTGCTGAAATTCAATCATTATGAATATATTCCAATAAATGATTCGATGGTCATACCTGTAACTTCTTCATCTTCAAGGTAACTAGAAGATTCCCGAAGACGCGATTCCCTTTCTCCACTGAGTTCACTGTCGCTATTCAGACTATCGTATTCTTCCGATTCCGATTTGATAATCTTTGAGCGACGCTTATGCCTTTTATCCGTATTTAGATGGTTACCTTCATCAGGTGAACCAACAATCATTCCCGTTAGATTCGCACTTGAGTTTCCTCCTCCGACACTCGTTGAGGCGGTACGTTTCCCCTTGATCCCCGAGCTGCAGAGGGTGCTGTCATCTCCGCAGCGTGGATCGTATTTGGATGAGCTGCCTGTGTAGTTTAAGGGAATATTCCCAGTTTGGTTTTCATGTTCTGGTAAATGGAATGTGGCGTAAGGATAGATATCTTCTGAGTACTCTGGTATACGCTCAAGTCCAGCCACCGATTCCGGCGGAGATTGCTGGCAAGATTTTCGTACTGTACCATAAAAGTGTTCACGACTCTGAATATCCTTGCCATCGGGAGCGCCATTCTGTGGCCTCAACGAATCAAGATTTCGAGTGAAGATGGTGCGGGGATCTAAAACAAAATACATCAAATTAATCCTTGATGCATATTTTGAATGCACATTTAGTTCTTACAGTTCTTGAAGCATATAAAAGCTCCAATTAGTGCCAGAATTGTGCCAAAAATCGATGATATGATAACGGCTATCAGATGAGCATCACTGAACACAGTTTCCTGATCATCGGGCATCTCATCGTTGCCCAAACCTCCGGTAAATCCAATTAAATTTTGAGTTTCAAAGTAGTATTCCTTCGTGGTCGAGCCAGCATTATTATTTGCCGTAACTCGCAGATTGTAAGCGGTGCCAGGCTCCAAATCTCCGATGCTATATCGTGTCTACAAATGTGAATAAGTTAAATAATTAAATATTAAGCTAATATTGTTGTTGGAAATAATCGTAGTGACTATATAATTCACTGTTGAAAAATTTGGGATTGTTTATTGATTACGATCACAAAAAAATCAAAAATAATCTTAAATAATTACAATTATTAAAAATAATCAGAAGTAATCAAATAATCAAAAATAATCTTTTTGTGTTTTCGGATTCTTTTTGATTTTTTTCTGATTGTTTCTTATTATTTCTGATTATTTATGACTATTTAGTAAAAATCAAATTATTTTAAATTTTCACAATCAAAGTAGCCAAAATAAACAGAAATAATCAGAAAATAAATTCAAAAATAATCCGAATACTCAAAAAGATTATTTTGGATTATTTCTGATTATTTTTGAATAATTGTAATAATTTTAGAATATATTTTTTTTTTTTAATCGTAATCATTAAATAATTGGGCAAAACCGAAAATAATCGTAATTTAATCATTAGTTCGAATCACAAATAAAAATAGTCTAATTACTAATGATTATGATTACTAATCATTATTTAACAGGTATGATTAAATTATAATAAATCAACTCACATTGGTTTCTATTTTATTTGATACGATAATCCAATCACTCGACGATTTATAGCGCTTGAATTCGATGCTGAAATGAATTATGGGACATCCTCCGTCTTGCCAAGAAGACAAATCCAGAATCACCGATGTTGTATTTGAACGCAGGAAACTATGCTTCTGTGGTGCAAATGGTTTGTTGCCTGCAAAAAATCAAATAAATATAGAAATACTTTTAGTTTTTATTCAACTTTCTCTTCTTCTAGTTTTAAATTCACCCTTTGTTTGAGCCGCGACTGTTTCGCTGGCGGCACTTGTGCCAATTTTGTTGTATGTATTCATGGTGAACTTGTACTTGGTGCCACACTGAAGATCCTCCAGCATATACGAGGTGACCCGACGATCTACCTGAATCTCCTCCCAATCGCCAGCGTCACGTCTATATGTCAAGGTAAAGCCCTTGATGGGAGCACCCCCGATATCATCGACTCTCCACTGAATTGATACCGAGTTCTTCTGCACCGAGTTGACGGAAACAATTGGCGCAGAGGGTGGTACTAAAAATGAGAGATATTGGTTAAATTTAGTTAAAATGTTTAACTTTTATATATAATTATGCTAGTTACAATTACAATTCAGCATATAATATGATTTTAAATGATTCAATATTCAATTCAGCATATATTATTTAAACAGGGATTAAAGCCCTAACCGAAACCGTAACCTTTAACAGGTAAACGACGATTGAAATTAAATATTTTCATTTGACCAAACCTTACAACCGAAACTCTATAAGCCGAAATATCCGTTTAGGAACCGTTTAGTAAAAAAAAATAAATAAAAGCAAGATGAAAAAATAATCTGCATTTTATAGAACAAATTTAAAAAAAGTTGTTTTTTAATTGTTATTTTAAAAATTTTAAATACAATTTTAAAAGCATGAATTTTTTTTTTAATTTTTATAATAAAAATTTAAAAAACAAGTTAAAAATTATTTAAAACGAAAACTTTGGAACTGCTTCGATTTGTTCCGGTTTATAAGTTTGTTGTGAGATCTCTGATATTTTGTTATTAGTTTTGTATTTTATTTTTATTTTTATTTATCGTTTTTAATTTTGATTTTAATTTTCTTATGTTTTATTTTGAATTTTTATTTGTGATATTCGTGATCTAATTTTAATAGCTTTGAATAAGCGCGAATAAAATAAATTTATTAAATGAAATATTAAAGTTGATAAAATGTTACTAAACTACATCAACTGAAGAATATGTGAATGAAACCACTAAGCAAACGTAGTAGTAATAAATAATTGTAAAACATTAAGAAAGTTATGCCTATTTTATTATAATTCCATGTCTATATTATAATTCTAATTATATTTAAAAAAAAAAAAATTTATTTTTTGAGCCGAAACCATACCGATATTTCAAAACCGAAACAGGTACACCATTATTAACCGTAAACACAATAACCGAAACCGTTACTGAAACCGATATTCGATTCGGTTTTAATCCCTGATTTTAAATGATGACTAAAGTTGTTAATACAATTTTTTAAATACGTAATAACTAAAAATGACTTAACTTTAAATTAAATCAAATAATTGGATGCTCACCTTGCACATAAAGCTGATAAACGATGTGATCCGAGCCAATGGAATTCCTGACCACACATGAATAGTTCCCCTCATGGGATCTTTGGATATTGCGCAGACTGAGAATATTATCATGGCTCACTTCCAGTGGAAACTGTTTCTTGGACCGTGTATTGAGAATCTTCCATTCGGAATTTGCCTTCGGATTTCCGACAAAAACACAGGGCAACTTAATGTCCGACTTCCAATTCACATGCAGTGTTTGACTGAAGGATATTATGGCAGCGGGAATCGAAGTGCTGGGCACGAGTTTAATGACTGGAGTACTTGGACCCTGGCCCACTCTTGTGGATGCCGTGACCCACGCCTCGTAGGTCTCTCGGAAGTTCAGATCCTTCGCCTCAAAGTGCAGATTGTGGGCTGGCAGAACTTCCTTGAGTATTTTCAATTCCTGACCCTTTTCCAGTATGCGTATATAGACATTATACTTGGTGATGAGTCCATTCAGACGTCGCGGTGGCAGCCAGCTGACAATCACAGACGATTCCGTGCTCACGGCAGACTTGACAAGCTCCGGGGCATCTGGAACAGCTTCCTCCGTGATACAGGACACGGGAGGACTCGACACTCCCTCGCCGGCTCTGGTGAAAGCCAGCACTTGGACACTATAATTGGTGTACGGCTGCAGTCCATGTAGAACCGTGCTGAGAGCCGATGTGATCTTCGTTTCCCTCACGCTGTACTCGCTCTCCAGCAATCCTGGCTCATACAGCAACTTGTATCCTTGTATAATCCCATGACTCAATTCCTTCGGAGGCGATTGCCATGATATCTGTATATTCTGAGCTGTCAATGCAATGCAGGTCACGGATCGCGGAGCTGCCGACGGCACATCCTCCAGGGTGTGACCCAGGGCAACTTCACTCGGCGGTCCATCGCCCTTCACATTAAACGCGGACACTGTGATGCCGTATTGTGTGTACTTCTCCAGTCCAGTCAGGCGAAAGTCATTAAGACCCTCTGTGATCAGACTGCCCACCTTCGTGTGGTTCTGGGTACTGTCTGGAGTGCCCTGTTTCTGGTAGGCGATCGTATAGCCCAACAGCTCTCCGTTCCATGAATCCCGCACAGGTGCGCGCCATGTTATCAGCAACTGTTGAAAATACGTATTATTAACACATTACATCCGTTACCCATTACTTAAATTTAATTAAATATTTGTTTATTGAGTTTCCCAGCACTAACTACAAGCATAACCTAATTATAACGTATTATCAAAATTTTGATGGTTTGCGAGGTAAACGGGATGTGGAACAATTCTATTTACTCTATGTGATAGCCTCAGCGTTTATTTTGGACAGAAAATATCTTTTATAGATCAGAATTTCAACTATCTGAAATAAATATAAAATGGTTTGTAATCACTGCGGACGGCAGTCCGCGCTAGTGACGAAAGCAGCACGAAGTGTGCGAAAGCGACGAGCATATATACACAGGAAGAATGGAAAATTTGCTATGACTGTCCAAACAGGTCGAGTTACATACCGATCGAAAGGTATCAGTTCAACTAACGAATGTGCATTATAAGACTTTTGGAAGCTCACCTGGTTCGAGAGATAAACAGGCGTTAAAGGGAGGGGCGAAATTTAATCGATTGGAGAAACTGGGGCCGTTGGAGCCTTTTGATATTTTCTTTTAATTTTTTACTATTTGTAAAAATACGCGGCAAATGACCCCTCGATCACCAATATCGGACCACTGGCTCAAAAGATAATGTTTTCGTCACTAGACTTTTACCTCGTAAAGAGGTTTTTTTTATAAAGAATTTCAGTATCTCTTCAAAAAGCAAATAAACTTTTGAATAAAATTCACGAACAATGGTTATTGAAAATGAGTAAAATTCACTTTATTAAATTATTTTTAGTATTGATTTTTATTTTTTCAGTTTTTATATTTGACATTGAAGACTTTTTTGTATATAATAAAGATCTTTTAAAGCTTTTGTTTGTAAGGAACAAAATATAAGTCTCACAAATAATTTTTAAGTATGAATAATTAACTAAAAGTCTACAAGTAATTATAAAAGCTGATTTTGAGCTGTTTTTATAACAGCTGTGTTCCATTATGTTTATTAATCAATCGTTATGGCATTTAACAACGAAATCAAAACTATGCGCTGCATTTTGAAAGCCAAGACTTAAGGCTGTACAAAAAAGAGCTTTTGAAACCCTTTTTTTGGGTTTTTTCCTCAAAGTCAGCTGATTTATCACAAATATGACAACAGAAACTTAAAAGTTCACTCACTAGCTACAGTAATAAATTTATTAGAGTATTAATTTATCATAGCTTCAGAATACCCTAAATATCACTTACTGTTACATAAATTAAGCTGCGTATAAATACATCTGTTTATCTTTACTGTAGCATGCGTACATACATATGTATATACATTACAGTGGGTCAATTTGTATGGAGCAAAAATAAATTTTTTTCGATATCAAGCGGTTATCAAAATCGTAATCTACGGCGAATTCTAAGAAGATTTGCCCAAGAAACCATGGGTCTAAAGTCAAAATCGAGCTTCCGATTTTTAACGAGAAAAATGGGAAATCGTATGAAAAGTCAAAAATTATCATAATTTCTCGTTAAAAATCGGAAGCTCGATTTTGACTTTAGACCCATGGTTTCTTGGGCAAATCTTCTTAGAATTCGTCGTAGATTACGATTTTGACAACCGCTTGAAATCGAAAAAATTGACCCACTCTAATATACATACATATGAATAAGGCTGCAACACTTTGTTGTTATGCCAACAGAATGCATACATAAGCAGCGACTTAATCGCAGCGCGCCTAACGCTAAGTGCCCTCTGCGCATATTCAAGTGCAGACGAAATATGATCCGTACTTGATAACAACGACCGCCCAAATAGCTAAGTCAGCGTTCTCACGCTTGACCGTCGCTGTGTATACATACATATGTGCGCGCATGACTCTCTCTGCCTCTCTTGCTGTATATAATAAGCCTTAAAACAATGTATGTAAAACGGCTGCTCACTGCTTCACGGTGGACAGCTCTAACTCTAAGAATTCATTCAATAAATAACCATCAGAGAAGACTGACGTCTTCTCCTAAAGAACAACAACTGGACTACTTTTTATATGGATCCACATAGTAATCAACGAACCATTATATGGCGACCGTGACACCGGATTTCACCGGACTGCAATAAAAAACTAAACAACTATAACTATTGAAGAGGATGAAGGAGGCAACAACAACATAAAAGCCGAGACTTAAACAACTATAACTATTGAAGAGGATGAAGGAGGCAACAACAACAATTAACAAAAAAAAGCTGAGTGAGTAGAGTGTAGTGAGTGTTCTGGGTCGCGGTGGCCGGGTTAAAAAATTGAATAAAGAAATTGCTCACATTAAGTCGCAATTATATTCACCCAAGGCCAACACACCGTGGAAGGCAACAGCAAGGCTACAGGCCCTGCTTGACTTTTATCAGCAACAGTTGAAACAGATAAAAGAAAACCCTACACCACATACTTACTCAGTGAATATCAAAAATATTAAAGTTGTTAATGACAAAACAATAACCACACCACCTCCCAAAAGCAAAGTGCCTCAGTACGTCGAGCATTGCCCAGCAGATTGCCCTGGACCTCTGGACAGCCTGCACTGGACACTGCAGATCGACTTGCCTGGTAAGGCAATAACCTGTGCGAAGACCGGCACCGGTTCCGCCTGAGCCCATAGGCCCAGGACAACAGGAGCTGAGAAATCAACAAGCGCGAGAGGCACCCCCGCCCCTTGCGCCTTCGAAGGGAGCGTCAGCGCAACCATACTGGTGATGACCAGCTGACGCGGAAGAACAGGAACAGCAGACACCAGAAATAATTTTAAAATATATATATATATATTATTATCAAAACAATTTATAAAAAATTGAGCAGAATATATTTTGCCCAATCAGAAGTGAGGCCCATAAAGCCAAACTAACAAATTAGGCAGGTTGCTATGTAAAAATAAAATTTTTTACACGTCTCAGGCACTGGGTAAATTACCCAGTAGCAAACAAATTAATCCAAATCTTAAATTCCAAATAAATTTGAAATTTTAAAATGAAAAAAAAAAAATAAGTTTTCAGTTCAGTCAGTTTATTTAGAAATAAAAAAAAAACAAATTGAATTAAATTAAAGCCATAGGCAGGAAAAATGTTCGATTTATGAATAGTAATGCAATAAGTAAATTTTCCGAAGATTTTCTATTTGAATCAAATCATAATTCTGAACAGAACTCCAGAGTGGGATTATTAGACGTTAAGTCAGTGGATTCCACTGCTAACGTTATAAATAAAGTTGAATCAAACAACACAGATTTAGAATTAACAAATATATTACTGGTAATCATAGTTGTTATAATGTGTGCAAATTGTTTTTATAAAATATATAAACTGCATAACAAATGCCTAAAGAAAAGATTCATGAGCCGAGAAAATGACTTGGACAAAATTTAAATTTGCACAGCACAAACAACAATGATTAATCATAATTGACAATATCATAATAACTATAAGATACCAATTAAACTAAATAAATAAAAAATAAAATGAATAAAAACAAACAGAGATCATAGATAATGAATACACAGTATAATGAATAGTAAGAATATCCCAGAATAATCTTGAAAAACAAAGTAGCTTGTCAATATAATGGAATGGCCAGAACTTTCTGAGCGGATCCAAAATATTAAAACGACATTTGAAAAAGCGTATATAGACAAACGCATATAGATACAGTTAATAGGCCCTCCATAACATTGATCGACAGCTTTAACGAAGCTCGATTATTGATATATCAACATAAAGATGTATTAACCAATGAACATTGGTCAGAAACGTCAAGGCTGCTAATAAGACTGAGAAATAATATCAAAACAGTTAAAGCCAAGCATAATTTAAATGTAATACTACCTTCTATTTTGAATACACCTGCAAAGTTAGAACTCTGTGAAAACCTTGAAGTTCGGACTGGGGATATTCAATTAGAAGAAGAAGATTTAACAAATCTAACAATCCCTGCTGTTATCACACTGGATTCCAAAGATATTTTATCTGAAAGTGAAGAAAGTGCTGATAATAGCCGTATAATGGTTGATACAGCCGCTGCCCAGAGGGCATATATTAGGGAAATTGCACAAGCAGTCCCAGAATTTGACGGAAAGAAAACCCGTCTTGAAAAATTCTTAACGGCATTAAGACTTGTCAACCTAACAAAGGGAACTTATGAGGAAATTGCCATAGAGTTGATTAAATCAAAAATAACGGGCACAACCCTCAATAAAATAAAAAATGAAACCACAATAGATGGAATTATTGCAAAATTAAAAGCCGTAGTTGTCGGTGAAACACCCGCCAACATAAAGGCAAAAATGGGCACTTTAACGCAGAAAGGCAAAACAGCCACTCAGTTCACAACTGAACTAGAAAATCTGCGACAGCTTCTTGAAGCTGCTTATATTGACCAAGGCATACCATCTGAAAATGCTGACACGCTCAGCACTACAGAAGCCGTTAACACAATGATTAGTAAAACTAGTCACGAAAGTGTTAAAACCGTTATGGAGTCTGTTTTTTTCACTACCATGGATGCTGCCGTTAGTGCATACATCCGTACTAGTACAAGACTTACTGGTAGTGTGAATACAGTGATGTACTCTAAAAGAGGGAATAACAACTACCGCGGTAGTAACAATCGTGGTCACTATCGTGGTAGAGGCAATGGTAACTACCAAAACAGAGGAAAAGAAAAAATAGAATTGCCATGGCAATCTATAGAAAAAGCTTCAAAGCCCAACGTATATAAAGTCATTAACAATGACGAAGTACGTAAAGTAGTGACCTTGCATGTAAAAAATATGGTATGTTTTTTTAAACATGGTAAGAAAATTGCTGCAAGATATGATGTTAGCGATTTATATACCAATGGAACTCTTGACTTAGGTCAATTTTTCCAAAGGCTTGAAACGCAAGCCGGTATAAATAAAATCAGCCAACTCAAAGTGGCACCGTGGGAAAATATCTTTGAACATGTTTCAATCGATAATTTCAAAAACATGGGCAATAAAATATTAATTTCATTGAGAGTAGCGCTACTCAACCCGGTGACCCAAATAGAAACAATAAAAGAAAAAGAAGCTCTACTGTCTACATTCCATGATGATCCAATACAAGGAGGTCACACAGGCATCTCAAAAACCTTGGCCAAGGTCAAAAGCCATTATTATTGGAAAGGTATGACTCGAGATATTACTGAGTACATACGAAAATGTCCAAAATGCCAAAAATCAAAAGTGACAAGAAAAATAAAAACTCCTTTAACAATAGCTGATACGCCAATACACGCTTTCGACAGGGTTATAGTAGACACCATTGGTCCACTACCCAAGTCTGAAAATGGAAATGAATACGCAGTCACATTAATTTGTGATCTGACTAAATATCAAGTCGCGATTCCAATTCCAAACAAAAGTGCTAACACAGTAGCAAAAGCGATTTTTGAGAATTTTATTCTAAAGTACGGTCCAATGAAGACGTTCATTACAGACATGGGAACAGAATACGAAAATTCTATAATAAATGATTTGTGCAAGTATTTACAATTAAATAACATAACATCAACTGCACACCACCACCAGACAGTTAGAGCAGTCGAAAGAAGTCACAGAACTTTTAATGAATACATACGTTCATATATATCCGTATGGATCCAATATTTCGTTTACTGTTTCAACACAACCCCATCTATGGCACATGACTATTGTCCATATGAACTTGTTTTCGGTAAAACAAACAATTTATTAAAACATTTTAATAGCACAGACACCATAGAACCTTTATATAATATAGATGATTATGCTAAGGAAAGTAAATATAGATTAGAAATAGCATATAAAAGAGCTAGAATTATGTTAGAAGAAAATAAGAGAAATAATAAGGAATTATATGACAAAAAAGTAATAAACATAGATATATCGGTAGGAGATAAAGTCCTACTTAAGAATGAAACAGGACATAAGTTAGATCCAACTTATTTAGGACCCTATACCCTAGAAAAGTTAGAAAATAACGATAATATAATAATTAGGGATACTAAAAAGAAAAAACAAAAAGTACAAAAGGATAGATTAAAACTTTATAATAATTGAATTGAAAACTCTTATAAGGTCCCTGTCATATTTATAAAATCACCTTATAAATTGCAATAAATCGAAAACTACTGTCTGCAGCGGAATACAATGTATAGAGAAAATGAAGAGGAAGAAGAAACGAAAAGAATGAATGTACAGTTAGTTCACAATAATCTAACGGTACTTAACAAAGAGCACCTTATTAAACTCTTAGTTTTGCATATTTATAAATTCACAATTTAACAAAAAATATTTTGATGCAAACAAATTTTTGGAACATGCAAAAAAATTCTTGGAACAATTCTAAGAGTAACTGCAAAAGAAAATTTTCAAAAATATTTTTGCTAGTATTTTTAATAATTTTTTGAAAACTGCAAAAAAGGCACTTTTTGCCTGAAAATGAGGAAATAAAACCCTTAAAATTTACAATTAAACAAAAAATATTTTGATGCAGAAAAATTCTTGAAACAATTCTAAGAGTAACTGCAAAAGAAAATATTCAAAAATATTTTTGATAGTATTTTTAATAATTTTTTGAAAACTGCAAAAAAGGCACTTTTTGCATGAAAAGTGGGTTATTTCTTCATTTTCATGCAAAAAGTGCCTTTTTTGCAGTTTTCAAAAAATTATTAAAAATACTATCAAAAATATTTTTGAATATTTTCTTTTGCAGTTACTCTTAGAATTGTTCCAAGAATTTTTTTGCATGTTCCAAAAATTTGTTTGCATCAAAATATTTTTTGTTAAATTGTGAATTTATAAATATGCAAAACTAAGAGTTTAATAAGGTGCTCTTTGTTAAGTACCGTTAGATTATTGTGAACTAACTGTACATTCATTCTTTTCGTTTCTTCTTCCTCTTCATTTTCTCTATACATTGTATTCCGCTGCAGACAGTAGTTTTCGATTTATTGCAATTTATAAGGTGATTTTATAAATATGACAGGGACTATATAAACAAAGAAATTGTTCGAACAAAATAATACAAAACAATAAAAAGGAAAATGGAATTTAAGAAAAGGAAACTCAAAAAGAAAGAAAAATTCTTTTTCTTTTATAAAAAGAGACAACATTTAAAATAAAATACTAACACATACATATATTTTTTTTAAATACACATAGTTTTAAACATATACATTTACACATACATATTAACAAAAATTTTTATATTAAAATAATATTAGCAAAAAATTAAAAAAAAAACACAAACAAAAATAATTAACATTAATACTTAAAATAACTACATAAATTACGTTATTTTTCAAAAGGAGGGAGATGTAGCATGCGTACATATGTATGTATATAAATACATATGAATAAGGCTGCAACACTTTGTTGTTATGCCAACAGAATGCATACATAAGCAGCGACTTTGTCGCAGCGCGCCTAACGCTAAGTGCCCTCTGCGCATATTCAAGTGCAGACGAAATATGATCCGTACTTGATAACAACGACCGCCCAAATAGCTAAGTCAGCGTTCTCACGCTTGACCGTCGCTGTGTATACAAATGTGCGCGCATGACTCTCTCTGACTCTCTTGCTGTATATAATAAGCCTTAAAACAATGTATGTAAAACGGCTGCTCACTGCTTCACGGTGGACAGCTCTAACTCTAAGAATTCATTCAATAAATTACCATCAGAGAAGACTGACGTCTTCTCCTAAAGAACAACAACTGGACTACTTTTCATATGGATCTACATAGTAATCAACGAACCATTATATTACGACTCACCTGTTGTGGTCCCAGAGGCTCCGAGGTCACATCCTGCGGCGGTGCAGAGGGCACTTCGGAGTCTGTCTGCACAAACAACACATCGCTGGGAGCACTTGTGCCCAAGTGATTCTCCGCAAAGAGGCGAATGTGATAAACCTGGGCGGGACGAAGGGAACCCAATTGGGCCGTAGTTCTATCGCCAGGCAGAAGCTTTTGATTATTGTGCTCATGCCAAACATCTGAAAAACAAACTCAAATTAATTATGAGAAGCATGAGGACAGAAGCAGAACTTTTCAATATACCCTGTTATTATTTGAAAAGACTTTAAAGATTGATTTATATGATTATAGTTATTAACAAATTTTAATAAATTAATTTTGGGATTTTTATATCCATTTTAACCATACCTGTTAAATTTCGATTAGAATTACTTATAAAATAGATTATTTTTGGAAATAGTCGTTGTGACAATATTCACTGTTGAAAAATTTTTGATTATTTAATGATTACCATTAAAAAAAATATATAAAATTATACAACTATTCAAAAAAAAAAAAAAAGAGAAAAACAAACAAAATTCGCTTACTCGGATTATTTTTTATTTTTTTCTGATTATTCCTGATTATTTTTGATTATTTCTGAATTTTTATGACCATTTGGTAAAAGTCAAATTATTTTTAATTTTTACAATCAAAGTAGCCAAAATAATCAGAAATAATCAGAAAAAAATCAATAATAATCCGAACACTCAAAGAGAATATTTTTGATTTTATTGATTTTTTATTTAATAATTGTAATAATTTTAGATTATTTTTGATTTTTTGTAATCGTTATCATTAAATAATTGGACAAAACCGAAAATAATAATCGTAATTTAATCATTAGTTCGACTTTTAAACAAAAATTATCTAATTACTAATGATTATGATTACTAATCATTAACAGCTATGATTTTAACATAGTTTCAACTTTAACAGGGTATATTTGTAATGAATGATAGTCATACTAACCTCCAGCCTTCTTATATTGCAAAATATAGTTCGATATGGGTTGAGAGTCCCGGTTATTAGCCCCACCTCCGCCCAGTATTACCGAATCCTGATCATTCGGAGACCAGGCCAACGTCACCGATCGACTTCCCAGATCACGAACATGTAAATTGACCGGAAAATTGGGCGGTTCCTGGACCTGAACATGAATAACGCTTCTATCGCGTCCATAGGCATTGTTGGCAATGCATGTGTATTCCCCTCGGTCGGTTAGAACCGTCTGCAGGATCGTGAGCTCAGAGGAAACACCGCGTGCTAGAGGCGAGTTCTTGATATGATAACGTATATCATAAGACGGATCAATCCGCAAGGCTTTCGATCTCCAAGATATATCCAGGGGCTGATCACCATTGGCCTCACAACGCAGGGTAATACGTTCTCCACGTCGTATCGATAACTGTTTTTTGCTAACCGTGACCGAAGGACCAACTATTGAAAATATAGATAAATGATAACAGATAAGAGATTAGATAAGACTCTGGCAAATTGACTATAATACTTGCCATGCACAGTTAATTTAATCAGAGTGCTTAAACCAGCTCCAATTCCATTGCTAGCCTGACAAAGATAGCTGCCCTCATGCTCCCGATTGACCTTTGATATCATCAGAGATCCATTTGAATGGACAACCAAAGCAGCATGTGGATTTCCATTATCCATGGCATACGTAAGATCCCGATACTCCCCAGTGTCACCTTTATTCGAAAAATCATTAATTTGACCATAAATACATTTTAAAATAATATTTTAAAATAATCAATAAATCGGTTTAAGGCCTTGCTAATGAATATATTATTTTTTAAGGTAAATTCAATTTAATTTTTAACATTTATACCTATAGACTGTTTCCACTGAATGGTTGGCAGGGGAAATCCGTCGGCTTTACACGATACGATCACTGCATTTCCCAAGATGGCGTCTTGATCGGCGGGCTTTAATATCCAACGCGGTGGTACTATTTTTCAAGATTAAATTTATTATCTTCCACACAATATCAAATCAATTATCAGGCAAGATTTTCATGCAGCTATCTAAAAGTTTTCTATAATCATGCAAACGAATTTAATTCCGTTACGAGTACTACAACATGACACACATAGTTTATTTCTTAGATACTTATATACAGAAAAATTAATTCATACTTTAACAATATATCGAGGTTAGAATTTACATCAGTAAGGAACAGCTCTAAGTATCGTAAATAAAAAAAAAAAACACTTTTTTGTAGTTTTACTTACTCTATCGATCATAATTTTGTGAACTGATAGTTATCTTCAGAATTAGAAAATTTTGTAGAGTCCTGACCAATTTTTTGTATACGTCAGTAATAATTTATCAATATCGTAAAACTCTTTTCACAAATGTACACACTTCAAAACTCTTGGAATTATAAATACGAAGCTACTGATTGTTTTTAACCACATTTTTGAAATGTAATTTTTTAATTGTTTAAACTCATCGAAAATGATTCCCAGTTGTCATGCGATTTCGTAAACCCATCTATTCTATACACGATCAAATCTATACATGCGATTTGTACCTTCAAAATTCATTTGAACTTCTTAGGATTTAGATAAGGAAATGGGTGCAAAAGTGCTGGGTGCATTGTGCTCAGTGCTTTGATCACCTGTCCTGCCTATAAGATTTCAGTATGTAGGATATATTTTGGGATGAAAGTATATCACGATATCGATCAAGTCATGAGTAGAAGAATCGTATTTTATAAATGTAGTTTACGGAGGTCTTCAATCCCATAATCAACTTAAGGTTTTATTAAATACAAATGAATGAATAAATAGTTGTTTTACTTATGCTCTTCACTAATGTAATGTCTAGTTCAAGTATGATGGGAGGATTCTTTTTAGGATACAGAAATATATTTTAGATTTGATTACATTTTCTCATTCTATACATATGTTTTTAGATATAACTACTTCCAAAGAAAGGGGATAATTTATACCATCACCAAGTCTTCCTACAATTCTAAAAGACAGAAATTCTAATTTTTGTATATGCCTGAAAACTGTTAAATAATAGTATTATGAGTAAGAATATAACATTTACTTAAATTGAAAGGGTTTAACTCCTGGGCTATCAAATGTATGTTTTAATAAGCATTGAAACGTGCATTAGAGATATAGGAGGCTTAATATGAAGTATATGAAACTTACGCTTTTAAAAATTGTGAAGAGTAAAATAAAGTAAAAATCCTTAAAATATTATATTTTTTTAATACTTTCGTACCTAAGGTAAAATTAAATCATCATATAAATCTGGACTTATTGAACGGGTAATTCCTTTAAACTTAAATAGTACTTATAGATCCCAATCGAACAAATGCCGCTGACCATATTTATAATATGTATGTATTTTTCTTAGCTTCCGGAAAATATTTTTTAAGTGCGCTTCCCTCCTAGTGCAGTTTCTACGATATTTACGGTGAAGATTGTGTTCGAGTGCAAGGTACATTTGAATATAGTAGTAGAATAATACGGCTTTTTAGGGCGTCTTGCTAGAAAACAATAGTTACTCTTGATTTACCCGAAACCGAAAGAACAGCTGTATATTCAACCGTGCCAGCGTGGTTGGTCACACTACAAGTGTAGTTGCCATTGTGCCATGAGGAGACGTTATGTATGGATAATATGCTGGAAAATGGGGTATATTGATTGATTGTCAACGACGGATCCGGAGGTAAAAACTCTTCGCCTGGTTTTGTCTGCATTGTCAATTGATTGATGGCGCCGGTACTGCTTTTGTCAATAGGTGCATTACTTAAAATTGCCACATTGTTTCTGTGCCAAGTGATATTGAATGGTTGATCTCCTTGGCTACTGGAACACATTATTTGTGTCCGCATACCTTCAGTTATTTCATCCTCAAACGCAAAAGGAGAAATTCGCGGGGGAACTAAACAATTGAAAATCAAGCAAGAAAATTAATTTAAATAATGATTTTTTTTATCGTTTTAAAATAATAGTTATTACGAGCAATGCTAAATGTTTATTGCACTAATGAACAATATCTATTTTCTTATGTCGTATGTTTTAGGTGAATTGGGTATAGTTTTTTAATTACAGGAGGACTAAGTTCAGTAAACGCGATGACGAACTTAATGAACGACTTGGCTCGTTTACAAGTTCTCTTACTAAGGGACTTAGATCCTTTGTTTGTTCGGTAATTGAACGATTTAGTTTTTTCATTCGAAGGATTCGACGCAAGTTTAGCACATTGAAGTTTAATAAATTATCGATAAGTCGCGTCAACATCAAATTTAACGTAAAAACATAATTAGTTATACTAAATAATTTTAAGTTATCATATGTTTTTTAAAATCGTAGAAATATATATTATAAGCCTAGTCAACAGAAAATAATAGAGGCTTAAAAATAAGATAGCAGACACATATAAATATATTAAATTTCTAGTAAATTTAACGAAAATACGATATTCGTTAAACATTGGAAATAATATTCTCATGAAAAATGCAGATAGATTAATCTTATTAAATAATTTAAATTTGTAAAATTTATTTTTAAAATAGTAGAAATATACATAATAAGCATTGTCATCAGAAAACTTTGTAAACTGTAAATATTGAAAGTAGAGGCTTAAAATAAAGATAGCAAACACACAGAAAAGTTCAATTTATAGTAAACAAAAACTGTGCATTTGTTTAATATTATTATAATATTTCTGATCAGACTAATTTAAAATTTAAATTAGACATTAAAATCGAAAGAATAGACAACAATTAATTTTAAATCTTACAATTTACCATGCAGAATACAATCTATTAAATCTAAAGCATGCTATAGTAAATATCTCTAAATACGAGTATATTTAATTAATACATTTTATCTAATTTTATTTGATTGCATTAGAGTTGCACGTAAATCAAGCCATTACAAGTACCATTAACTTTGAGCTGTGCAGAGTGCGTTACAGTGGCGGCATCGTTTTGGACGCGGCACGTGTATGTGCCGCTTTGTTCCCTCGTCACACTTGTGATGCTGAGGGCGCTGGTAAAATCATCATTTTGGCGAATTGTCACTTGGCCGTTACTTTCACCACTACTACGACCATTGTCATTCGATGTCACGTGTTCATTTGACGCTGACGACGACGACGACGACGCTGACGCCGATGCCGATGCCGACGATGAAAAGTGCGATCCGGAGCCGGAACCCAATGCAGCAACGCCACCGGTACCCTTAAGCCCACCGCTGACACTGTCAACTGTAACTGCCGGTGGCAAAGGTTTTCCATCCTTCAGCCAAGTGAATGAAAGCGGCAGGTCCCCGGTGCCAATAACGCACTGAATACTTGTGCGGTCACCGACGTTCAGATCGCGGGCGAATGAAAATGGTGTAATCTTGGGTGGAACTGAATTGTTTGCCCGTTCAAAAAGTAGAACAATTATAGAAATTACAAATTAACAACTCCATTTAATCGCCAACAATTTTGTGTTAACCGTTTTATTTTTCTTTTGTTTTTTCTTTGAGAAATCGGTATCGTTTGAAGTTCAAGTTGTTCACAAGAAAAGTGTATCAGTTTTAATACTAGTTCTCAATATCACAGTCGAAATTTTATTACCCCTTCACCCCTTCAACAACATGAAAATATGAGATATGTATTATATTCTGCACCCAGCTTAAATTTAGAAATAATTACGGAAAAAATAAAAAAAGAAAAACATATAGTATTCAAAATTCACACCAGCGGTAAGGTAGACGGCTATAACATATTGTGAATGAGTCAGTTATTCTCACATTCTTTGTGCTTTAACGTAGTCCTTTCAGCAACATTAAAAATTCTTAAAAAAAATATATTAGTTATTCAAAGGAATGGAATATAATTGGAAACATTTTCTCTTTATAATTGAGACCTAAATAATAATTTAAAAAATATAGATAAAATGTATCCTCATAAAGACCACTAATAAAAGCAGCTTTAAAGAATGTTGAACTGACCCCAAAAACCCAAAACGCCAAATTGAGGCTAAACCGCGCTTTCGACTCGCCCCTTACAAAACTAGCCAAGAGTTTAGAGACAGTTAAGAGGTTGGAGCTATTACAACTCACAACTGTGGCGATTGAAGAACCTTTGGTAGAATACCGCGGATGCCAAAAGCAAGTGCAGGTGCAGATGTGAGGAATACCGAATGCAAATGCGATTATAAATATAGTACAAGTGACAAGTGCAGTGTAAATGATCGAACTGTGCAGATATTAAAGAATATTACAAGTGGTTGATAAAAGTAGAAAACTATTTTAAGTTAATAATAAGTTGAGTTGCGTCAAGACATACGACAGTTAACATTCTCGCCAATTAATAATAAATTAACCAACTATACCCTTCATGATGTGAAGATATCTTGTGGTTATTTTGCACGCGCCATCAAAAATGTATAATGATGGTCCATATAAATATTATGTAGTATGTTTTTCAAACTGATTGAGGACTGGCAATAGATAATAAAATACATATGTGTATACTTATTTGAGTAGATGTATTTATAAATACTATTATTATTATTATTAATAAATTTTTAACTAGTTGAGAGTTAAATTATATACATATCTATTCATAGGTTTTATATTTAAACTAATTTTATATTTTATATATCACTTTTATTCTTAAGTTGCAAGCCAGAACAGAACATCTTATAATTCAGTAAATTTAGTAAATTGGGCTTAGATCGATAAATTCATTTTGATGTACTTTTGAAATAAACATAATAATGTCATTGTCTTCAGAGACTTTTGAATTGAACATTTAAATAGATGCGTTATGATAAAAATTTAAATAACTTTAATCCTATTTCAATGATAATTTATGTGTATTAAAGTTATGTATTGTAACTTAGATATAACCTATTTTTTAATATTTAAAAATACTTAATTCTTATTGCCAGTCACTCAAACATGCATGAATGTCGAAAACTGTGCAGCAGTTTTAAGATTTTTATTATTTTTTTATTAAAATGTGCTCTCAAATATAACACCCCAAAATGACCTAGTTCCCGATTGAGACCTATTTTTAGTACCTATGAAATAAAATGGGGAAAACCGAATAGAGAAACGTGCTGCGTGCATTCAAATGCATAATATTTTATATCTAAGCAAGTGCATTGTGTGTGATCTCATTGTCCACCAAAATAATATGGATTTTATTATCAAGTTCATCACGTACTCATGTGTACAAGCATGCATGTGTGAAAAATAAATATATAAATCTTAATTCTAAATGCTCTTAAATTTAGTTTATAGCTGACTTGCTTAAATAATAAAATTACGTATACGTAATATGTAAATTAAAGTAAATTTTAATATTGGAAGAAATTCTTTTTCCAAATAAATGATTGTTGCCCTTATATTAAATGTAATAAATTCGTTTTTATGTTATTTGAGATATTTTGCTGTTAAGTTTAGATATATGTGTATTTTGAATATTTGTGTAGATACATACCCAACACTTTGACTTCAACTGAGCGCTGGGAAGTATAATTATGTTTGTTGCGGGCGATGCACGTATAAGTGCCTTGATCGGCAGCTCTTTGAACATTGTCGATAACAAGAGTTCCATTGTGCACACGCTGTCACATATTGATGGGTAATCTCATACCATCTATAAGAATTTTATATAAATCCATATAATTCTCTCAAATTATATTTTTTAACAACATTAATCGCACCTTTTTCGATATAGACACTCTCGATAGGGTATCCAGCAATGGGACACTTAAGGGCAAACATTTTTCCAGCGACAGCCGATAACTTGGGCATATGGCGTATGTAAGGCATACCTATAAGAAATCAGAAGTAAATCATCTAATAAATCCATATAGATAAGTATGACTACCATAGATGTTGAGGCGAGCAGAATGCGACGCTTCTCCAGCTCGGGAAATTGCTTGACACTCGTAATCACCGCCATCCTCTGACTTAACTGCCGATATATTAACGTGGCTTATAACATCGCCAAATGTGGTAACATATTGGCCAATCATGAGACGATCATTCTGGGGATTAAATAATTATATACGATTAACAAATATAATATATTTAAATAATACTCACGTTGGGCAGCGGAAATCCATCTAAATGCCATACAATTTTGGGTGTTGGGTTACCACTAGCACTGCACTTTAAGGATACGGAAGGTCCTGGCTGCATTGTTTGCTCAATGAACTTGTAAAGCAATTGCGGTGAGACTTCTGCAAAAGTCAGAATGAAAAAATATATTAATGCCTAAATAACTACAGTCAGAAAATATATTTTAATAAAAAAGATATTTTTCAAAAATTGAAAATAATTAAATTTAATATGCGTACCTCCCAGTCTTAATTCCGCAGAGCTCTGCGTTGATTCTATATCATTCTTGATGATACACTGATACATGCCCTTGTCCTCCTTAACAATGGATGTGATGCGTATGTGCTCTTTTGATAAAAGTCGTACTCTAGCTCCAGATCGCAGCGTTTTTCCATCTTTGAACCACGAAATTTGTTGCTTTGGGAATCCCGATGTGCTGCAAATCTACAAGTCTCCGGTAAGAGATTTATGCTAAACCAAGACAAGAGGTAAGTAGGTCACTTTACTCACTAAATCAGCAGTATGACCCAAATTAACAGTCTGTACTCGCGGCTGGACGCTGGCCGTCAAAGGTGATGAGACTGACAGTTCAACCTCCAAGGTTTCGCTGCCCTCCGAATTGGTAACAGTGCAAAAGAACAGCCCGTTATCCGTTTTGGCCACAGCTGAGATTATTAGAGTGCCATCTTTAATTTTGGCTCGTCCGGTGGCAAGCATGTGTTGCATGGACTCCTCATTACTGGATCGTGTTGTGTGCCACCTAAACGAAACAGTGAATATTGTAAGTATTCCTACTGTTTGTTCTCGTTGAAACCGATCGTTTGAAAGCCACTTTAACAACTTTATCATGCATATTAATTTGCATACAGATACCATTTTTTTCTCATGTTCAATGAGTACAGTATTAAAAAAAAAAAAAAAAGGTAATGAAAAAGCTCCCTACTGTATTCGCATTCTCCTTTTAGATATCTGTGTACAATTATACATACAATTCGCATATATATAAAAATACATATAAATATTTTTTTTATACATATATAAATAGCTATAAATGAATCTACACACATGCATGCATACATATGTATTTGTCTATGAACGTATTTGGAAAGTACATACACTCACATGCATACATACATATGCATGCATCTACACACACTGCACACCACACAACACACACCACAAAGTCGCAAACCCAAGAAAATCATCATGCAGAAAAATTCAAGAGGAGAACATCGCAAATAAAACAAGCAAACCCTAACATCGCACAGTGGGGCCCACTCGATTTGTTTTTAAGGAAACCAGGATAAATACGAAATTAATTGAAAGAGGTTGAGATATCTTTAAAATGTTGGATACAAATAGGCTGGCAATAAATTACTTTGAATCAGGGATTAAAACCAAAACAAATATCGGTTTTAGTTACGGTTTCGGTTATGTTCGCATTTAGGTTTTCGGTTATCGCTTACGCAAAATCTTTGAATAAAGGTTTCGTAACGGTGAACCGGTTTTTGTATGTTTCGGTTTCAAAATACCGGTATGTTTCGGTTCACAAAAAAAAATTCTTTTTCAAAAATATAATTATTTTAAAAATATAAAAATAATTATTAATAAGGCATTACTTTCTTAAATTAAAAATAAAAGGAAAATCAAAAATAATAACAAAAAATATCAGAGATAAACAAGACTTATGAGTCGGAAAAAAAAGAAACAGCTCAAAATTCTCCGTTTTAAATTATTTTGAACTGTTTTTTTTTTTAAATTTTGTAATAAAAATTGAAAATAAAACATCTTTTAAATTTGTTTTTAAAAGTGATACTATAACTCTTTTTGAAATTTTTAAAAAAGGAATTTTAGTTATAAAAATTGGAAATAAAAATGTATGTTTTGATGTATGAAAAACCGAAATTAACCTTTATAAATGAAACGGTTACTAAACGGTTATTTCGGTTCACAGAGTATCGTCTTTAAGGTTTCGTTCAAATGAAAATTTTTTTTTCGGTTACGGTTTCAGTTACGGTTATAAATTTCAATCGGTTTTTACCGGTTAAAGGTTACGGTTTCGGTTATGGTCTTAATCCTTGCTTTGAATTGAATATAGGATGTGTGTTGAAGTTTAAAGTTTTCGTACAATTTTAATAATAATTTATATGTATTAATATTTATTTTTACGTTTATCAGAAACTCTAATCACAGCTATATTAATGTTTTTTAATTACAATGTCTTTTATTTTTAAATAAATTCCTAATTTTGCGCGTTTTTAATTAATTAACCATTTTCCCAACTTTGATGACTCCTAACTTTTCCCAAGTGGCTTTGAATTTATGCAACTTTTCGCTCTAAGCTCACTGTGCGCTGTGTTCACGACTCGTCGACTAAACGCTTGTATGTAGAGTAGATACATGCGTGTGTGTGTGTCTGTGTCTGTGTTTGGGTACGAGTACAAGCATGGCAAGTACATACATACATACATACATAGATGTGTACACATGTAGATGCAACACATGTGTATAAACATGTGTGCAGAGGAGTGGAGACCACCACATCATTTAAGTGAAGTTGCCAGAGAGGTGGGCCTTTGCCTTTCAAGCTTTCGGAGACGCTGCCGCCGGAACAGGAGTGGAATAGGGAATGGGAGTGTGAGAGGGAGCGGGTGTGGGTGTGGGAGTGACCCAACCCAACAAACATACTACATAAGGACACACAGAAGAAGAAGGCAAGCAACGAAACAAATTCAGTTGATATGCTTGAGTGCATTGACATGCTGAATTTAATACACACACACATCTGCATATGTGCACACATATGTGTGTGTTTGTGTTTGTATGTTTGTATGTTTGCTTGTTTGTGTGGGTAAACGTACGTGCATTTCTATAAGACCAAGAGAGAACAGAACAATTATGCACAAACTCTTTTTCTAAGTACCTCAAGTCCAAACCCACCACCGTGCCCATTAAATCATTTCGTTTAGTAATGAGTACTGATAAAAGGGAGTACTGATTAAAGGTCAGGGCTGTGGTTCACTCATTTTTTAAGCACCAATGACAATTTCTTTTAATTAATCTTTATAATTTTAACTTATATTGCCGCCATCTTTAATCTACATTGATAATGGCGATCTGTTCATTCAGTTCATCGAACAAGTTCAACTAGTTCCCTCCCATTTCTCTACGCCATTTTGTGATTTCTGATCTTACCAACACTACTTAATTACGTATTCAAATAACGAGCAGTATATTTGTCTTTGTCTTACCTGTAAGTTGGCTTGGGATTTGCGTAAGCAACGCATGACACAACCAAAGGATCTCCAACTCTGGATGTTATCGCAACAGTTTTATCATTCATTATGGGCGGAACAAGCTCCCGCATTTCTATAACCAAAAGAAAAATAGCAGAAAATATTCACATGATATTATTTTATGGGGATTTTTCAATGTTCTTGCAAATATAATTTAAAACAATAGAAGAAAGTTGTAGTCGAGATTGCTTTTGATGTCCTCAGAAGTATTCGCACACACACACACACCCATACATTGCCAATTCCATGCACACAAACCGGATACGCACGCTAGGTGGCGCCAACCCTGTTTCCCCTACTCAGCTCTATAGAAAATTGTTTCTTGAATTGTTTTTGTCTTTGTTATGCTAACGTTATGAAATTTTCTGGTTAGATAAAAAGTTTGGTGACGTATATGTCTGCAACTACTGTCTACTATCTATAATTTCTTCATTCATCGAGATCATTGAAAATAAAAATGTATCAATATTCTTGGGTATCTTACTCAAAAATAAACGTATCTATAATTTCTTCATTCCTCGAGATAATTTTTCCGGGCTCTATTTTATTAAGCTCATTTCTATAATTTGCGATCCATGATTAATAGTCTTAACTTACCCGTTAATTGAATTTTCCCAGCATTGCTACTGACTATCGAGTCCTGTGTCAATTTGTGATGCGTCCGACAGCGATAAATTTTCTGAGAATCATTTTTCGTGATATTATATATTAAAAGTTCCCCCGTCGGCAACATGTGATTTTTACCATCTGTTTATGAAAAATACATAGAAAACACATGTAAGAATGATATTTCTATTACTATCTGATGGATTTGGGTTTTAAACTTACCGCCCTCCAGTGATGGATAAATATTAAAGTTTGGTTCTTGTAGCCAGGAGGTGACTGTAACGTACTCCTTCACGAATGACGGAATATTGCATTTAATCAGAACGTTGCTGCCAATGAATCCGCCAGGATTTTGCACCTCCGGTTCGTAGTGTTGATAAACCACTGAAATGTAGGTAGATATTTTTTAATTAAAGGTTTGCTCAACTGGCTGCTGGATGTAGTGCCAATTTAAAAACGACAACCAAGAGTGCCCGAATAGCAAATACCCTACAGCCCAAGATTGAAAATAAACATTGTCTATGCATCAAACTTTTTATCTCTAGCTCTTGAAGGCTTTGAGGTCATGACGCACCAACAGAACAAGGCCCAAATTGAACATGGTAAAGAATTTTTGCCTTAATAAATGCATACAAATGTATGTACGAGTATTTGCATGTACAGTCAAATATATGCATGTAAATGTATGTATGAATGTTGTGTGTTAAAGTATTTTTATTATTTGTGGCTCTCTCTAACAACTTGTAATTTGGGTAAAGGGCATTTCAACTGTAAGCAAAAACTGGCAAAAATTGAGAAATGTATGTGCATACAAATAATCCAATACAATTTGCAGTGCAAAAAGATTCTAACTGCTAGCTGTATGTTGTGTCCATGTGCACGTCCAGTGGAAGCATCAATAACAACCATGCCAAAAAATGCATTTTTGACCAACGCACCGTGGGGTCAATCACCCAAAAAAGTGACCAAAAAAAAAACTCAATTTATGTAGAAATTTCTGTAAGCCTTTTTTGCATGGAAGGTAATCAAATTTCTGTAATTTTTTCTGTCAGTTGCAGTTTTACATTTTACACCGGGAGATTTGAGGTGGGCCCACTGTGATGTGAATGCAGAAGATTTGGTCATGCGCCCAACTGCTATGGCAACTTCATTGTTAAGTGTAGAAGTGTATTTACATACACGGGTACATACATGACCACACATACATGAGCTTACATATGTGCAGATGTACGTGTATGTTGGTTTCTGTCTCTGTACGTGTATGTGTGTGTGTATGTGTATGTGGAAACATATGCCCGTATAATTGCTTCGTGTTTTGGGCTGTGGCAACCCGTTAGATAGAAACAGTAGGTCACATAAACACCCATTGGAGACTCATATGAGATCCGCAGATGCACAGCCAATAGATACATACAAGAACTACTGATTGAAACCGGGCTACACTCCAGTCATTATCAATTTTAGGTCTACATTTTCATTAACAGTTAGAACTTAAAGTATTCTTAAGAAAAATAATTTTAGAGACATAATTAATAAGATGCTTCCAGTTTCCTTTCGGTAAACTTTAAAATATTCATAAAGTTCCACCAATTTTGGGTTTAAAGTATTATCAAGCTTAATTATTTGAGATATATTATTAAAAAGATACTTCCAGTTTCCGTTCGAAAAACTTTCAAATATTCAAAAAGTTTAATATCCTCCACTCATCATCAACTTTAAGTCTACTACTTCATTAACAGTGAGAAATTTTAGTATTATTAAGATAAATAATTTAAATAATAACTAAAAAGATACTCCCAGCTTCCTTTGGGGAAACTTCAAAATATTCAAGAAGTATAATATCCTCCACTTACTATCAATTTTAAGTCTACTATTTCAAGAATAGTGAGAAATTAAAGTATTATTAAATTATGTAATTTAAATACAGTTGAACTTCCATAACTCGAACTTTTATAACTCGAATTTCTTTCTAACTCGATCTAAATGAGTGCCAGCAAAATTAATAAACTAAAGAAAAATAACTTTTTAAGTTAAATATCTCTCCATAAATCGAATATTTTCTTTGGATAATGGTGATTCCAGTTAGGGAAGCTCAACTGTAATTAAAAAGATAGTCCCAGTTTCCTTTCGGAAAACTATAAAATACTCAAAAGGTTTAATATTCTGTACTCATAATAAATTTTAAGTCTACATTTTCATTAACTTCAGATTATAATTAAAAAGATACTCACAGACGAGAAGATACTTTTTCAAAGAAAAGTTTAATGTGTATTTAATTTTTTTTTAAAATACTATCCTTTTTCCACTACAGTCTAAACACATTTTTTTTCAATTATTTAAAAATTAAACATTTATCGCCTTACATTGCCTTAAATTTGAATATTGGAATAAATATGTAAGAAACTGAAAAAAAAATTTTGCCCTTAAATAATTGCAAAAATAATGAATAACAATAAATCGAAATCATAACTTAACTTACCCGCCTTAATAATCACGTCTCTGGATATAATAGTACCCATGCTATTGGATGCTATACAACGATATACCGACCAATGCACATCCTGTCGGAACTCTTCAGCCGCAAATGGAGGAAAATGTAAGGAACTGTTGGCCAAAATGTGACGAACCTGAAATAAATAATTGCAAATATTAAAAAAATTTCATTTCAATAACATATTTACATATATTAAATTCCAAAATATTTAGTATATTTCTTACCTTAGATATGGATGTGATAGGATTGTTTTCCTTATCTAACCACTGAATGTTTGGCACAGGATTTCCATGGGCAATACCAATTCACCGTGCTGCCAACAGTATTCATGAATTCAATTCTACTTGGCGGTTCCAAAGAGAAGCTCGGTCCCTGCGTGTCAAAGTAATTTGATGATATCTCTGCAAAAGATAAAACCAATTCCGTTTAATTTGGAGATGAAATCATAGCGATTATCACGTTTACTCCGCATGCACAAAGACCTTATCGCTTCACAATCTTGAAATCATAAAAAAAGGGAAGTGTTTTCTGTAAAAGGGGTGGCAACAGCCTTGGGTTCTATTTGCATAGGCGTGTTGAGGGTTTGAGATAATTTCCTGCAAAACGAACTCAACAAACACGGGCGTGAAATCCCTTTCATCAACGCTGCAGTCGTTTTATTCACGTCTCCGATTTGTTTGTCCATGACTAAATAAAAAATCTCGAATTAGAAATACCCTGCAAGCAGCTCTAAAGTAGTCTGCCATTCCCTAATGGCTTTTCTTGCTGGGAATCCGCCGATTTTGTAATCAAATTCAAAGTGTAAAGAGGATGGCTAACAAACCGTTTCTGTGCTAACGTGTACAGGTGTTTAATTTACAAATAAATAATCTTCAATTATACAATTTGACAAAAAATAAATTTTGCTTACCTGTCGCAGTTCCAGAAGCCCAGAATATTAGAGCGAATTCAAATAAAACTAATGCTCTCCACCTTTTTTGAAATATCCAAGTCATTTTGTAAAACGCTACAGTTTCGAGTCTTGACAATTTTTGGCTTCAGTAGTCTAAATTCTGAAATACAAAAACAAAAGTATGATAGATGAATTCGAATATAATGAACAGGTAAACAAACCACACAAACATACGTAGATATAAACAGTAAACCTTTAAGCTTATAGTGATATGGGTGAGGGAGATTACAACTGATTAGGAATAGTAAGCAACAGTGAAAGTTGCGTGCTTACGCTGCTGCTAACTAATTACTCTTTTTACCCTAATTTGCCAGCCATTAATTCCAAATGTGCTATGCGGTTAACCGCAAACCTTGCTTCGCAGTGAGACGCACAGTGCGTCAAGAAATTAATTGCAGACACAAAATCACATATTTGTTTTTTATTTACTTCTCAAAGTAGCTAAGCCCAATGTATCTCATTATTTCCTTAAGAACATTAAGGAACTATAATAAAATTAGGGGAAAATGTAAGTTCAAGACAGGGATATTGCCAGACACCTAACTTACTTTTTAAAGATAAATTAAATTTCTATTTATTTTAATTGCCTACTTCAAATCTAATTTCCTTATTTAAATTTGATTACAAAAAATGTTTATTCGAATTCTGTTAGTTAAAGTTCATTGAATTATCATAAATATAAGAAAATATTGCTTTCATTTTCAAAATAAAATAGATTAATCTTTTGTGATGTTTGAAAATTGTCCACTGTTATAAGTGACGATATCAAGCTTTGGTACACTTTCATCGAAAATTGTACATTTGTTTAGATTTGGTACATAATGTTATCTTCATGAGGTACCGCATTTTATGTACCATAACCTGGTACACTTTCATCGAAAATTGTACATTTGCTTAGATTTGGTACAAAATGTAATCTTTAAGTGGTACCGTGTTCTATTATCCGTACCATGACCTAGCACAACCAAAATTCAATCATCTAATAATGAACAGTTGACAAAACTGAAAAAAAAGTCGGACCTAACAATTTCCTTAACGAAATAAATCTATGCATATTCTTTATCTTGCTTATTTGTTAGTTTTCGTCCCATTCGTATGCTCGTATGAGTATGGGTACAGTACCGTTTTTGATTTGGTACCATTCTCTGATTTGGTACCATATCTTGTGTACGCTAGCTCGTAAAAGTTTCTTTATCGTACGTTTCAGTACGAGAATGAATTATTTTTGCAAACCATTTCAGCGTAGTTTTATATTCAAATATAGCATTGGAATTGCGAAACTCTTTTTAGTATTCTCTGTTTCTTTTGTTTCGTTTTTATTATTTGTTTTTCTTTTTTTTATATTTTGTTTTTGTTAAATTGGAATTCGAAAAGTTTTCAGAATAATCAAATATTATAACAATACAGTAAACAATGCAGGTTGCTAGCCTTTACGGTTTGTGCTGTGCCTTGATTGCCAATCAGTGTCAGTCACAAAAATGTAAAAAAAAAATGTATGCATAGGTATGTATGTACAGTTGGTCAAGTAATTGTTTTGACAAGATATATATTCCTTTTAAATAATGTGTCGTTATATCATTTATAAAAAAAGCAATTACAATAAAAACAATATTTTTAAAAATATGTAAATTAATAATGTTGTCAAAGCAATTACTTTGCCAACTGTATGAACTTCTTAGCATTTCAATCTCAAGAAACGAAGCCACTCGACATTTAAGTATTCTTATTTAGTGCTCGTTTTGAAAGCTAGCTTTTCGAGCCTCATTGTGATTATATTTATGCTCGAATAATAATCATAATAATAATAAGCTCTCGTAAATGCACAGTTCAAGCAGTTATTGTCGCTCTTAGCGAAGAGAACCACATTAAGAGAGATAAAGAGCGAGAGCGCGAGAGAAACCGTTATAATAATTAGTTATGCATCGCATGTGACAATAATCATATTGCTGTTATCATAATTCTTATCATAATAATTGATGTCTGTGTGAATTGAAGCATCGCGTGCCACGTTTTATCTTCAGACAATATTTACCTTGATTAATTTGTTACCAATTTCCGTTTTGATGCGATTGTCGTTATAATAACTTAATTATTAAGCGGTTAAGCTGCCGGTATCTTTTTGCTTTTCTCATTGATTTCGTTGTGGGAGCATAAATACTTTTTTAACAATTCACGATAAATGTTCACAACCATAACGTTTTTTCTTTTTTTTTGCACAGAAAAATAAGCACAAAAATGCATGCGTGTCGGTATGTATGTATTTGAGACTCTTCCATCTATAAACATAAAATTTGTATTGAATTCATTTTTGTTTTGTCCACTCGCGGAACGATTTTGATGAACGACCGAATCCTCGGACTAGTTTACGATGACTGTCACATCCACCAGAAGCTTTCTGACAGCGCAATCCGCAATCCTGGAGCGGATGTATCTACATACGTATATGTATATGTTTGGTACATTGTGCGCGTGTCCTTTGCGCAGATGCTGCAATCTCGCACACTTTGTATAACAATATCGTATCGAAAGCTTTTATATTGCAAAGCATGCGTAACTTGCAAAGTTCCCTCTGATAAGAAATCATATGTTTGAACAACATATAATAATAATGTTATATGTATGAGTGCACACACATTCCTATACATTATCGCATCCCCATGTGTGTGTGTGTGTGTGCGGTAAGTTCCTCGCAACGTGTCACAATAAATGTGTAAACAAAACATTATTATTGTTTACAATATATATTGGCAAATTTTAAGTAACTGACAGAAAGGGAAAGAAGCAGAACATTCGGAGTGTCAGCACAAAAACGTAACTGCTGACAATTCGTACACTGACCCGACGGTAAGTAATACGTCAGCCAGTTTGACAAATTTATTTGATTTAAGGGTCGAACCCTGATAATACTGACATATTTATTTGAATTCAAACAGTTCAGAATCTTTTTAAAAAATTTAAACATTTGTAAAAGAGTTTTAATATTTCTAAAAGTATTAAACTTAGATGCCAAATCAACTTTAAATTTAACCATGATTTTATTTTGACATTACTCCTAAAAATTACTAAAGTTTTGTATAAATTTATTTATTTATTTAATTTATTTGACTTACAAGTCAAACCCTGATAAAACTAATACATTTAATCGAATTCAAATACTTCAGAATTTTTTAAAAATTTTAAGCGTTTGTGAAAGTAATTGAAGTCTTCGAAAAAGTTTAAATATTTTTAAAAATATACAACATAGATTCCAAATCAACTTCAAATCCAGCCATGATTTTATTTTGACATTACTCCTCAAAATTACTAATGTTTTGTCAAAATTGTAAAGAAGTAATTATGAATTATCACTGCGGACGGCAGTCCGCGCTAGTGACGAAAGCAGCACGAAGGGTGCGAAGGCGACTAGCATATATACACAGGAAGAATGGAAAATTTGCTATGACTGTCCGATCAGGTCGAGCTATATACCGATCGAAAGGTATCAATTAAACTTACAAATGTGCATACTAAGACTTTTGAAAACTCACCTGGTTCGTGAGATAAACAGGTGTAAGTGGGAGGGGAAAAATTTAAATGATTGGAGCTAATGGGGCCGGTGGAGCCTTTTTTATTTTTATTTTAATTTTTAACTATTCTTATTAAAATTACGCGTCGAATTACACCTCGATCATCAAAATCCGACACCTGGTTCGAAAGATAATTTATTTTGAAATTTTTGGTGCCCTTCTCAAAACGAGATGAAAAGTCAGTCTGTCTGTTTGTTTGTTTGTATAGATCAAATCGTTGTTTTAGCTTAAAAGTTTGAATGAGGACTTGTTCCCGCTCAAAAATCTAGAAACGTTTGTTCTACGACTTTTTCGAAAAACCGCTAGTTTAGCGGGAAATCGCTAAAAACCGCTAAAATTTAAACCCTCATAGCATCCAAACGATAGAAGCTATAGATGCGATCTATATATCGTTGCAAAGGTATTTTGAAGGGCTCTTAGGCATACCTTCAAAGTTTTTCTTTTAAGTAAAAAGGTAAACGGCTACAGGTGAAACAAGGTATTTTTTTACGCATTTTGGCGATTTAAGAAAAATCTACACATGAGATCACTTTAAAATATGTTATATGTTATAGGCAATTTGATTCCGCGTTTTTTGACATATAACACGTATCTGTCAAAATTCGTTTGGACAAGATATTACCTATTAACTGAATATACCTTTTACTTTTACACTACTGCATGTACAGCTGCGGTCAAAAAAATAGTAGTGCCTGCAATGAACTTACAAAAGCTCAAAATTTAAAGACTTTTAATTTATCCAAATTTTTTATTTATTTTTTTTAAGATACGTTATTATATTGTAAATCCATCTGAGAAATCAAAGATAGTGAACAGTTATTATTTTTCGACTTAGGAATTTTTTTCTTGTAATAGTCTGAAAAATAGGCGGTCAAAATAATAGTAGTGAATGCATTAAAAGTGGAAAAAAAGGATATTAAACAGGAAAGGCACTTGATTTGATATTTATAATTGTTATTTGATAATTTTCTATAAATTGTATAAAAAATATTTTGCTTAGAGTTGTTACAATGGGGCGTGGCAAGCATTGCACTCCAGAAAAGCGTGCTCCTATAAAAAATTTATTTCAAAAAGGATAACGTTTAAGGAAGTGGAAAAATTTGATTAGATGATTGCCAACCATAATCAGAAACACCATTAAGTAGTCGCCAAAATAGGATAAATGTGGAAGACCTCGATCCATGTCCAAAAGACAAGTGACAAAAGTAGTGAGGTTTTTGAAACGCGACCCTTTTGCTCCTGCAGCACTTAAAAAAAAGGACTTTGGTATGGACCAAAGTGTGTAAAACATTCTTAGATGTTTGCAAAATAATAATCTGGCAGAAAGAAGCCCGTGAAAAATTCCGTTATTGAAAAAAATACCTGCCCAAAAGCGATTTCGATTTGCTAAGGATCATCTGAGTTGACCCTAGAAAAATAAAGAAACCTCTACTGGTCGGATGTGTCCAAAATTATTTTTATTACTGGTCGAGGATCTCGACAACATGTAAGGTATCCGTTAAAGTCCGAATATCAGCCCAGATTCACCTGCAGGACTATCAAACATTGTAGTATGAGAATAATAACCTGGGCGCATTTTCACATTATTGGGCCCAACCTATATAATGGATCATAACCATAATGGAAAGGCACGAACAAGTGAAAATTCTGCAGGACACTATGCTACCGTATTTTTCAGATGATATGCCGATAATATGGAGGTTCCAACAAGACATAGACCCAAAGCATATCAGCAAATCTTCGAAAGAATGGTTCGCATAGAAAAAAGTTAATGTAGTGGAGTGGTCACCACGGTCCCCCGATCTGAATCCCATTGAAAATTTGTGGTCCGATATGAAGAAGGATATTGCCAAGCATCAACCAACAAATAATATTCATCTTTGGAAGATCGCTAGGAGCGCCTGGAGCTCAATACAAACAGAACGATGTAAAAGCCATGATCCGTCGTTGTAAGGCGGTAATTCAAGATAAAGGCTTCACAACAAATTACTAAATTTGTTAATTATTAAGTGCATTTCACATATCTAACCTTTTAAATAAAAAAAAGGGGGTTTTAGATCGTTTTCATCATTAAAATTTTTGAATATGTTCATCACTACTATTATTTTGACCGCCCAATTTTCAGGCTATTGCAAGAAAAAAATTCCTAAGTCGAAAAATAATAACTGTTCACTATCTTTGATTTCTCAGATAGATTAACAATATATTAACGTATCTTAAAAAAATTATAAAAAAAATTTCGATAAATGAAAAGTCATTAAATTTTAAGTTTTTGTAAATTCATTGCACGCACTACTATTTTTTTGACCGCAACTGTACATATGCAGTATGTACACTAGAGTGGGTCAATTTGTATGGACCAAAAAAAATGCACCAAGCGGTTGTCAAAATCGTAATCTACGACGAATTCTAAGAAGATTTGCCCAAGAAACCATAGGTCTAAAATCATTTCGAGCTTCCGATTTTTAGCGAGAAACTTTTTGTATTTTTGTCACTTTAAATACGCATAGATTCCTATGCGAGTGCATAAAAATAATTTGTTTCACTTAACATTTTTTCAAGAAAATTATAAATTTTTAAAAATGTAACAATAAAATAAAAATTAAATTTTATTTTTAAAATTATTTTTTAAATATAAAAAAAATTTTAGATATAAAATTACAAAAATTGGCATTAATTTGCATTTCACCGTTAATTTACGTCCTTTCTAGTGCCACGCCCACTCCAATTTTTTTTCCAAAAATTCTTTGAAGTATTGAAAATATATAGTTCAAGTTTCAACTCGATATCTCACCTGGTTCAAAAATAACAGATTTTTGCCACCAACATTGGCAAAACAAACCGAAAATGGGTACAAAATACATACAAATTTGGTACCATTTTATATGTATTTTGTACGTATTTTGTACCCATTTTCGGTTTGTTTTGCCAATGTTGGTGGCAAAAATCTGTTATTTTTGAACCAGGTGAGATATCGAGTTGAAACTTGAACTATATATTTTCAATACTTCAAAGAATTTTTGGAAAAAAATTGGAGTGGGCGTGGCACTAGAAAGGGCGTAAATTAACGGTCAAATGCAAATTAATGCCAATTTTTGTAATTTTATATCTAAATTTTTTTTTATAAATTTAAAAAATAATTTTAAAAATAAAATTTAATTTTTTTATTTTATTGTTACATTTTTAAAAATTTATAATTTTCTTGAAAAAATGTTAAGTGAAACAAATTATTTTTTATGCACTCGCATAGGAATCTATGCGTATTTAAAGTGACAAAAAGATACAAAAAGTTTCTCGCTAAAAATCGGAAGCTCGAAAATGATTTTAGACCTATGGTTTCTTGGGCAAATCTTCTTAGAATTCACCGTAGATTACGATTTTGATAGCCGCATTGGGTCGAAAAAAATTGACCCACCCTAATGTACACTGCTTGCAGCGTAATGCGGAAATAAACTGCTTGCAAGTGGTGAATTCCTTTTTGCGGCAGATAAATCATTTTATATTTCAAAATATAGAATCGTTTGTTCTACGACTTTTTCGAAAAATCGCTAGTTTAGCGGGAAATCGCTAAAAACCGCTAAAATTTAAACCCTCATAGCGTCCAAACGATAGAAGCTACAGATATGATCTATATATCGTTAAAAAGGTATTTCGAAGGGCTCTTAGGCATACCTTCAACGTTTATTTTTTATTTAAAAAGGTAGAATGGGAATAGGACAGCAGCTGCAAAGTGTCAAAGCAGCCAGAGTTGAAGAGTGCTGATAGCTTTTGCACTGGGCATGTGTCACACATGATGTGTGTTTGTAAAGGGGACCAGTGTTGCCAGACAGTTTTTTTTAGCTGTACAAACAATAAACAAAATTGACAAAACTATACTGTCAAAAAATATTGCAATTTCAAAATTTCTGATGTCTTATTCAAAAATTTCTGATATCCCATAAAAAAACCTCTTTACGAGGTAAAAGTCTAGTGACGAAAACATTTTCATGCCCCAAAATTTCTGATATCCAATTTTGTGACGAATAATATTAAGTTTTACACATAAATTATTTTAAACAAAATTTTTGCATTCGGCACTGCGCAAAACAGTGAGTTTTATTTGGTATTAGAATTGAGACATTTTAGCGCAATGTGCCGAGTGCCAAAATTTTGTTTAAAATAATTTATGTGTAAAACTTAATATTATTCGTCACAAAATTGGATATCAGAAATTTTGGGGCATGAAAATGTTTTCGTCACTAGACTTTTACCTCGTAAAGAGGTTTTTTTATGGTAAATAAACACAGTGTGCCACTAATGTTTTCATACACCATCAAGTTGTCAAATTTGCGTTGTTTTAATGCGGGTTTCGTATATTAATCTTTTAATCACTTAAATTCCTTTCTAATGATACAAAAATTGTTTTAACCCATTAAGTACCCATCGAAAATTTTGATTTTAAAAAAGTATATTTTTCAACTTTTTTCCTCGACTCTTAAAAAAAAAATATTTTGATGCAGAAAAATTCTTCAAACAATTCTAAAAGTGATTGCAAAAAAAAAATTTCAAAAATATCTTCCCTAGTATTTTTATGATTTTTTTAAAATAGCTAGAAATTACTGTTTTAACCCCATTTTCCTCATTTTCATACAAAAAGTGGCTTTTTAGCAATTTTCAAAAGTCACGTTTACAATTGTGTGACGAATTTGTCTGCATCCAAATATTTTTCTTTAAAAATCGAGGAAAAAAATTGAAACATTTGTATGAAATTTAAGTAAAATTCAAGCGAAAACGATTTCTGTGGCACCCCAGATAGACTTTTTTTTTAAATTCAAAATTTTCGATGAGTACTTAATGGGCTAAAGAAATTTTTGTATCATTAGAACGGAATATAAGTGAATAAAAGATGAATATAAGAAACCTGCATTAAAACATCTTTATTATACGCAAATTTGATAAATTTATGGTGTATGAAGACCTTAGTGGCACACTGTATATACTTAATAGCAGATGCCCGTTATAGATGTTTTTAAAAGACAAAAGATATCAAATTTTTATTTCACATGAGCATGCGTATTTATAAAAGTTTATTTTAATTATAACTACTGCAAATAAATAAATTTAGTTTTACAAAAATCATAACATTTGTAATAAAATCTAAAATGGTTAACAGATACTACTTCATTGTGAGAACTCAGTTGCTGCAGCTCAGATCAGATGCAAAGATGCTGGAAAAGCGGTGGAAAAGGAGATTAGTTAATGAATAATTTAGAAAAGAAAATGTTAATATACGTACTTGTTACTAAAACTAATTAAATTGTATGCTATCCTTTGCAATTTTAGGTCGTTTTACATTTGCCTTGGAACTTTCTGCTGGTCTCTTTCTGCTATCACTGAAATTTAAATTTAAATTAAGAATTTAGTAAAATATTAAATTCTGAAAAATAAAACACGCTCACCCTTGAAAAGTAACATCCTTTGGCAAGTTGCTTTCATTAGGAGCAGCTCCATCATTGGATGTTTGAGTATTTATCGCAGCGCGAAATTGTTGAGACAGTTTCGCAGCATTTGGGTTAAGCTTGCTTAGTAACTGAGTTCCTGATAAGGGCTTAACACTAATCGATGCATTTGAAGTCGGTATTTTATTGGAATTGACTGTTTTTACTGGAGTCACTGAAGCTTTGCCTACTTCACTGCCGATTATAGTTGAAAGTTCTGCTGGCGCTTTCTTTGATTGGTTGAAATTCACAGGCAGACTGGATATTGGATTTGTAGAAGCTTTCGACAGTGAAAAGATATTGGCATTCTGGGACTTTTTTGATTTGTTTAATGTTGTGGCAGAATAAGTATTCTTTGATATGTCCGGTGTGCGGGATTTAGTGTTTTCTGTGGGTGGATTGACAGCAGTTAGGGAAATACTTGGCGACATTTCATTCAGTTGCTTTGTTATGCTGCTTGTTCCTGGCGGACTGGTGGTTGGAATTATTTGCATTGCAGCATTATTTTTTAGAAAATCTTTTGATAACGCGGGTGCTCCGTCACGGGAATAGCCCAAAGAGATGCTCGGATTTCCCGGCTTTGGGGCTTTCACACTTTTATCGTCATCATTTTGTAGACTCGTCATATTCGTCGGCCGTAGAATATTGGGCAACGCTCTCTTTGAGGACGTCGGAGTGCTTGTTGTTGCTGTTGTTGTGAGATCAACCGAAGTTGTGGGTTGCCCCTGATGTTTCTTTGCAGACGTGGCATTCTTTGCAAATGTGCTGACGGCCCCAGGAACAGTAACAGGTATCGTTGTAGTGAGATCAACAGAGCTCACAACTGGCGCAGTCGCTGATCTTATTTCCTGCGGATTCATTGCTTTCTGAAGAATATTTTGATCAACAGATGTTCTTGCTTTTCCAGCTTTATCTTTCTTATTCATATTTTCCACGGCTTCGAGCATCTTATCCGCATAAATTTCGTTGGGTGCATTTAGGTTTGGAAGTAAGCCGCTGCCTTGGCCAAGCGAGGGATAACTCTGGGCTGAGTAATTCAATAGGTTTGACAGCGGATTATCCAGCATCTGTTTGTATTGGCCGAGATTCGAGAGTACATTATTTACATTTGCATTTGCGGATAAACTGGCAAGTGTCGAAGAATCCGAGCCAAGACCATGATGCAGAGGTGGATGATTCATAGATTGACCAGTGCGTGATTTTTGAGCATCAAACAAACCGAATTCCCTTGAATGCTGTTTCGCATTCGCCAGACTTTGCATGTTGGACATGAGAGATGCATTTGATTGCATGCGATTTGTATTTGCCGAGTTCAATACGCCAAATGGCGATGCCGCAAAGTTGTTCATTTCCGTGTTCATATCAGGATAGCGCAGGGATGAAAACTTTTGATACATATTTAATGTATCCAAATAGCTTTGATTCAATCCATAGCCATACTGTGGAATTAACGACGCAGATTGTAGACTGTAGTTTAAAAGGGTTTGCATCTGAAATAGTTAAACAGAATAAGAGTCAAGTTATTATCATGGAATATAAAAGTTATAATAAATAAACTTACATCGAGACTGGGAACTGCACCCAGATATTGATTTAGCTTTGCAGCAGTCATTGCGTTGGGATTTCTAAAGTAACACGTAGATTTATAAAATAAAATTATTACCATTTGCTATACTTGAATTATACTTGTAGTTTGCTGTGAACTTACTTGTCGGCAGGTAATCCTTCTTGTTGTGCTATTTGTAAAAAAAATATTAATTTTAGTTTATTACTCCTTAAAAATACTTGATTAACCTACCCAAATTCATTTGCAATTCCCGCTCATAGGTGTCCCAAGCATCTGCTTTTTCCTGCTCGCTCAGTTCCTGTTCTACTTTGTTCTCCAATAGACTGTCATGCTCATGATACTTATAAACCAGCTCTGATTGACGTAAAAGATGAGCTAATATCGTATCCTTGGGTAGCAAAGGCATCGTCCTTTCACTTTGCACGGGCTTCGTTAAGCTGAGGACAAAGAGTTGTTAAATTAATCATACATAATTCTCACTTATATCTATTAAATTCTTACGTATAAAGTTCAGCCAATTCTGCCATATTATAATGCCTATCAATTTGCTGCTCATCTACAACGCGAAAACTCATCGCTTGCTTTGTCACGGAGCGAGAATAAACCTTTTCCTCCATAGTTCCCTAAAATTGATTAATAAATTATATAAGAAATTAATCAATTATTAATTACATTCAGTTCATACCATTGCAATCAAGCGATATATATAACAATTCTTTTTTTGGCCCAGCCGAAAGATACGAAAGATGTTTTGTTGATCGTTCGAGGGGTTCCATGAAGTATCCAAGATAATAACTCTATTAGCTCCAATCAAATTGATTCCTTGGCCTCCAGCTTTGGCAGAAATCAAAAAAACTCGAGCCCGTCTATTGGCTTCACTGTTAAATCTTTTGATCATCTCGTGTCTAATATTCTTGGGCGTCTTGCCATCCAGTCTATAATAATCCTGTCCCTTTATCCATGTATTCGAAACTTTAAAATTTGTGGGTATATCTAAAATGTATATAAAATAAATAATAATAATTTCTTTAACATTTTCAAAAGATTGTCAAACTTACGCGTGTGCTGTAATATTTCTGGATCGGACTCTGTTATCTTTTTAAAAAAGTATTCAACCACGTTAAGTACGGCAACAAAAGCAGAGAAAATCAAACTGAAAGATACGATTAAATTGATTTATAAATAAATGTATATAGCAACTAAAATTACAATTATTTGCATACCATTTCTCTCCCTTCTCTTCACACATTCGAAGTATAGAGAACATTGTGCGAAGTTTGTTGCTGGGCATAATTGTCTCTAGATCTTTTTTCGAAAGATATTTGCGCCACCAATCGTTGTTAACAGAAATGAGACCTGTTTGGCTATCATAGATATCATCAGGCTGATCATCATCAGAATGCGGGCAACCAGATTTTTTCGTATCTTTCTTATTTTTCTGCAGTTAATGAATGAATTATAGTTTTAATTTAAAGCTTGCTACTTTACTTACATTATTTGCATTTTTCCAAGCATCCTCCAAAACTTTGGGATGTGTCCAAATCTATTAAATATAAAAATATTAACTTTGGGATAAATGCCCAATATTGACATTTCTTACCTTGCGCAAGACTGTATAATCTGTTATGAGACTTTTGCCTCGACTATCACCTCGGCTTGCAATTGCTTCTAGGATGTATTCATAGAGTGTGTTCTAAAAAACAAATGAAAGAATTCATAAAATTATCATAGCTACATTTATTGAGGCACCTTTACATACCTGAACTGCAGTCATCGGAATAAAAAGAACATATTCAAATTTTTGTGGCAGAAATGTCTTCAGTAACTCGGCTTCTTTTCTCTGTAATATAAATATATTATTAATTATTGCAAAGAATAATTAATTAATGTTTCATATGTATTTTTGCGAAATATTTACCTGCACGAATTTGGACAGCTTTTTGTGCAAGACATATGATCTTTGCTTCATAACCGTAATATCCTTTTTGCCAGAATCCTTATGTTGGCCATTCTTGATGGGATTGGCATATAAATTGGCAAATTCCTTTTCCGTGCCCAGATATAAAGGTTTTATAAAGTTGACCATGCTGTAATCTGCAATATAACATATTAGAGTATTGTTGAGAATACAAAATAAATACTTATAGATTTCACTTACATTCTTTTAAATTATTTTGGATGGGAGTTCCAGTTAAAATGATCCGTTTGGGCGTTATAATTTTGGCAACAGCGAGACTTATAGCCGACTTGCTGTTCTTAATTATGTGTCCTTCATCGCAGACAACAAGATCCGCACCTGAATAAATTGGTTAGAGAATGTTCTATTGTTCTATACCAAATTGGATTTACCAGGTTCAAGTAGATATTTGTTAACTGAATCCCGAATACTCTCCAATTTTGAAGTGCTCAAGTTTCCACGATTTTTATAGGAGTGATAGAATACCAAAGTACGGAAAGCCTCGTATCCAACTAATAGACAACCAGCTCTGTTCGTTGATGACAAAGACCATTCTTCCAGCACACGCAATTTATCTGAAATATCGCTAAAGTATACACATAATATATTAAATAATATTAAGTAGAATATCTAAAGCTTACGATGAATCCGGAAAGACAAAAACTTTAATGTTGGTTTTACTTTTGAGTGGACCCAGCCAACGTTGCAGCTCATCTGCCCAATTCATAACCGTACTCTTTGGACAGAGTACAAGAACTTTCGTTGTATTAAGTTCTTTGTAAGAAATAACCGTATGTAGCAGAGCAATTAACTAAAAATAATGTATATGTACATATATAATAAGAGTAGTTCATTTTAAGAGATGGGCCACAATATTACCTGCAAGGTTTTTCCCAGGCCCATGCAATGGGCCAATATACAGCCTGATCCCGAGTTCTTTTTGGAATGATCAATTCCACCGTAACATGAATCATACATGAATTTGACACCATCAATTTGATGCGGCTTCAACTTGTTGACAATTTCATCATCGACTTTAATTAGTGTTTTGGTTTTTTCCAAATAGTCGAGTATTAAACCACCTTTATTCGACTGTCCGACATTCTTTACGGCCTTGGCAAGAATTGCGTGCTTCTTATCCAGTCTTCGTATTCGCTCCGTTTCGGACTTTTGAGCAGCTCTTGTTTCGTTTGCCAGCTGATCCATACGCAGCATGGGCTTAATGATTCTCGTCTTCTCCTCAACGGGTTCAGGTTCAGCGTCTGAATATTCACTTTCAGAACTGAGCACAATTTCCTCATTTTGATTGCGTTTCTCCGCTTCGGCAAGAAGTTTTTCTAACGATTTTTTAGATCTCTTTGGTTGTATAAAACTATCATTCCATTGTTCATCGCTAACATCCAAGCTATCTGATTCCTTCGATATGATTTCAGCCTCCGATTTATCTTTGGCTTCATTAATGCTATCATCCTTTAGCACCTCATCAGACTCGCATTTAAATACTTGCAGAAACTTATCCACCACATCAGTTTTGGTTTCATTATCCGTCGATGACGATTCCTTGGACATGTTGTAATCACTTTGATCCGAGAGTCCTGAATCACTGTTTGAATCATTTAATAATTGCATTTTAATTTGCTCATTGAATCGCGATAGATACTGATTTTCCGTAATGATCTCGTCGTCGCTCTAAAAAATATAAACTTATTAGTTTTGTATGCAATTAAAAATACCTAAAGCCTTGTGGTTTAATCCGATCCTTTACTATTTAATTTAAATTCTACATACATACTCACTTCTTTGAAATTATTATCAGTGTCATATGCTTCCATATCATCATCATCATCCTCAAGAGTATTTGTATCTTTAAGACTTAATGCCTTTGGTTTAATTTTATCCTTCGGTTTAACGTTCCTATTCTGTATATGACGCTTTTTCAAACCATTTAAATTGGTAAGTCTGCAAAATAAGTATTAATTAGGGTAAATATTTAAATATATACATATTTTGTTTAATACAAACCTTTCTATTTCCTTATCTGTATCATCAGCTGATGAACATGAATTTTCCTCTTCACTCTTGACATCACAGGACATTTGTCGGAATTTTCGATTGGTAATATCGATCTTGATATATTTCGAAAGATCTATGCCATCGTCGTATTCGACTTTCCGACTGCGATTGCTGTCATTATCAACGCCTCGAAGTCTGTCCACTTTTGGAGAAGGCTCGCTGATGATGGATTTATTTTCATCATTACTGTCGCTATTATCACTATCTAAATTCGAGGAATCCGAGGAGTCCAACAGATTTCTCTTTGCTTTATGATTTAAGCGGTGTCTTTTCCTTAGAAAGCCTTTGGAAAACGTTTGCACAGATTGATCCGTCGTGGAATTTGTAATATTCGCAATTTTTGCAAGTTTCTTAACTTTTTCTGCAATAAAAGCTCGAAACTCATCTTCCGTCCTCAACGTTGAGAGATTGCACTCATTAAAGATTTCCTTAGCACAATTCATAGTATCCGTAAGCAGACTATTTAATCCTACATCGTTTTCGTTCAGGTTCTTATAGAGACTTTCAAAATATTCATCATTTGCCTCAACTTCCAGGGGTTCCGAGCAATTCGAGGGTAGATTTGAATTACTCGTTTCATCCGTTTTCTTTTCCACATTTTCCATGCGTAGTCTTTTCATTTTTATTATTGTGTTGTCCACAAAGTTTGTGACATTCGTTGGGACCGTTTCGGATTGGGATCTGTTCGAAACAATTTGACTCAGGAGCAGATCCTTAACACTGTCCAATCGCGGCGGACTCAGTACGATTTCCTGCGATGTATAGTTGTGATCGTTCAATGCATCGGATAGTTGCGATTCATTGAGCTCGACGTGCTCATCATCGTCCCTTTGGAGCTCACACATTTCCCCAATTGAATGATTGGTATTTTCCACCTCCTCCTCCTCCTGCTGACTGGTCTCAATCTCAACTTGATGATATACCTGTTCCGTTGGCAGTTCCAGAAAAGTTGTCTCCGTTATTTGTTCATCCTCAAATGTTATCTCACTTTTAATGTTGTCCGGTGAAAAAATACAGTTAATCTGCGAGACCTGCGACAAACACTCGCTATCCGACATTTCAGCGTCTAACGACGGGCCATTCAATTCATCTTCATCCATGTTTATTTCTATACAAATGCAATATGACATTTAATATGTGTTTGCAGATATTCGAGTGATACCTTTTATATTATTACTTACTTTATTTTAATTATAATAAGCGGGAAGCATAAAATGTTTTGTTTTCCTTTCTCGCTCGCTCGCTTTGCTTTTGCCTCCTTAGTTAGAGGTGAAAAAACATCGAGTAAAACATCGATGTCGTCGATGCTTGCAAAACAACGGAACCATCGGTGCTTGGTGGGCCACTATCGAATGTTTTTAAATACAACAAAAATAACAATCCTGATAATTACGGCCTCTAAAAGTATTGGAAAGAAAGAATTTCGAGAACTTATAAGAAATATTTTAAATACAATCCCTTTTACAGATGAGATTTACAGCAAACATCGTGGCATCGGGGACAACACACAACACACACCTCTAATAAATAAATGCATTAAGCATAGTAGTGGGATTCCGGTAAACGTTTTTGATTTGCTTTTGATTATTTTTAACCAAATCAAAACTATTTGACGGAACGACCCTTTTTGCACACTGATTATTTTTTGATTTCGTGAACAGCTGACAGCCTGGGCGAACTAAACTAACTGACAACTAAAAAGTATACAAAATGCCGAAAGAAAGCCAGAAAAGGAAATTTATATGCGTTTTAAACGAAAGTTTGCTTTTCGATTATGCTTTTATTGAATACTCGCAGATTTAAACAAACATTTTATATTTATTTAATTAAAAATACTTTAAATGCATTAGACTAACGTTCTCCATATTGAAATGACAGCAGAATGTAAACAAACACCATATGCCACACAGCTGACACAGTTTTGAGTTGAAAGCAAATCAAAATGAAAAAAAAAATCAGTCTCAGAGCTGATTTTTCGAAATCAATTAGTAAGACCACATTTCCCTGATTTGCTCTGGGCACACTGAAAATTTTGTATGGAGCAGCTGTGAACAGCTGACTGAAAAATCAAAATCAAATCAAAAACGTTCACCGGAATCCCTCTAATGTGTCCCGAAAACACCGATCGAGTGACGGGACACTGAAATTTGACCTAAGCTAAAACACACACAAAAATGTAACACAAAATGCACGTGTAGTGCATTATCATAAAACTATTTTTAGATGCATAAGAACGGCTGGAAAGGAAAGATAGGCATGTGTGTACAGCACATGCGAACCCAGCTATCTGGGGGTCCTTTCAATGACTGGAAGGAGTTAGACATTAAGATTTTCATGTTAGTTGCCTAAGGCTAAGATTTTAAGAAATAAAATTCAGTTCGTACTTTGTACTCAACCTGCTCAGTTGTCCATTCAATAGTTTAATTAATAAAAGGTGTACGTTTGGACAGTACACAATCAAAAATGAGTGTAAATGAGAGTTGGAGCAACATATCGCACAAATTTGAGCATATAAAGCATACTTGGACAATCGAAAACTTTGATAGGTTGTATGACATGGATGCCTATATAGGCTTACAATCAGCCAAGTTTCCAGACGACGAGAGAGATCTGCAGTTTGGTTTGGAACTATCTAAATCAGAATATGTAAACTTGAATATTCATTTGTATATCATCGAAAGCAACTTAGAGAATAAGTGCCTGATAAAGATTTGGTTGCCCGGAATATGCAAGAGACTTAATTTCACAGCAACAAAAGGTTCAAGAGTTACATTGGTTTCCCTTGACCCAATCCGAAATGACATTTTGATCAATGGCAAACTAAAATTAGATTGTCAAATCACTGTGATTAAAAATAAATCCGTCCAGAAGAGCAACCCCTGCACACTTCCGTTACCTAAATTTGATGAAGATCTTGGGGCTTTACTTGAAACAAAAGAATTTGCCGATGTGACGATCGTCACAGCCGACGACCACAAAATACCAGCTCATAAGATCATACTATCAGGTAATGTGCAGTCTATACCATAAAAATATTTATTTAAATTTTATTTTATGTTTGTAGCACGCAGCAAAGTCTTTGCGGCCATGTTCAAGCATCCAATGAAGGAAAATACGGAGAATTGTGTTGTCATTGGCGATTTCTCTTACGATGTTGTCATGGAACTTCTACGATTCATGTACACTGGAAGTGCTTCAAACTTGAAAGAGATGGCTGCGGATCTGATAGCGGCAGCTGATAAGTATGAGCTGGACAGACTGAAAGCGATGTGTGCAAGGTCCTTAAGCGAGAATTTATCCATTCAAACGGCACCCATGGTGCTAAAGACAGCCGATCTGTACAATATAGAGGATCTTAAATCCAATGCAGCTGAATTCATCAAAAATAACATTCACAAAATAAATGAGACGGAAAACTGGAAGGAATTAATGAAAACAGATAGAAATCTGTTAATTGCTACTTTTATAAAAGATAAACTCCAAGAATTTAATCTATATGATATTTCCATTAGTAAAGATGAAGATTGAATAATCATGCATATGTAATCAGATATATCCAAAGTTCATTTTCTTCTTCTTAAGTTTGTCATTTGTTTTTGCAGTAGTATGTTTATCTCTTTCCCTTTCTTATGATGTTTTCGCATGCAAAAGTTTAAAATGTTTTTTTTTTTTTTGAGCTTTCTAATTTGTAGAAGTTAGTTTTAGTTAACTTGAGGTCTAGTAATGTCTATATTGTTTGTTGGTGTCTTATAGACGTTACTAGACCTCAAGTTAACTAAAACTTACTTCTATGTAAAAGTTTAGTTTTAAATTGACGGCAGATCATTTGGACGCGCCCGCGGCGGTCTGCAAATATCAATAAAGTAATATAATTTAGACAATGGGTGTCTTTTATTTATCATCAACCACAGATATTGTGCTACACATTGTACAACAATGTTATCGTTATAAAGGCACAATCTACTGTATTTAAATTATGAGAATTTCTATTTGAATTTCGTTGAACAACTGAATAAACAAATCAGTTATAATCAAGAAAAATTGTTTTTCTTTTTCATATCGAGATATTAACGATATTGACATTTTTAAAAATATCAACAGTCCTAGATCGGAAAAAGTACGATAGTCATATTAAAGTTTTTTTTGGAATACCCCTAATCATTACACCAACATCAGAGTTGCCACAATGTTTTATTTTGAACACCTGAAGAAAAAAAACTAGGGCTGCCGAATACTTTTAAAATATCGTATCGATGATATTTTCTGTTTTAAAAAAGTATCAAAATGATATTTAATATATCAGAGTTAAAGCGTCGATATAGTTCTGATATAAGTTGATATTTATTGTACGGGTCATTCAAAATGAACTAAATGTAACTTATTCAGTCAATCATCAACTATATCGGTCATTTCGCAGACTTGGTCAGACAATTTCTTTAAAAAAATCCAATTTCTCTAGAGAAATCACAGTACGTGACCAGCTCCACATATGGGTTCAATTTCTTCTATACTCGCATGCAACGGTGTTTACATTCGTACACATTCTTAAGTTTTTAACAACGGTGCAAAGGAAACGGTTTTATGTTCCGATGAAAGGCTTAACATATAGCAATTTGACTCGTTCTTCTCATTGGTGCAAAAAGCGATTTTGGGTATATGTATCATCCCAAAAATAATAAGAGGAAATTCAAGTGATTCGCACGTTGGACACATGTCGGACGTGACTTGTGAGGTCAACCAACTTCAAACGCACAATTTCAGCGAATTCACTAGAAGGCAACAGTCGTAATGCACCTTATATCTAACATCTTGTGCATTGATGCGTTCATAAACAACTGACTATGATTCTGATCAGAGATGACCTATTCATCTTTCATCGTTCATGACCAACTGAATAGAAACCATCTCGTTCATAGTTCATCGACCAACTGAATAGAAACCATCTCGTTTATAGTTCAGACCAACTGAAAAGAAACTATCTCGTTCATAGTTCATGACTAACTGACCAACTGAATAACTGAACTAAATGACTGATTTAGTTCACGACTGAAAAATGAACGATTGAACTTATTCAGCAAATCGAACTAAAAAGCCCAACTCTATTTAATATATCAATTTAAAACATCGATATAATTAATATATTTTTTTACCTTTTTTAAAAAAAATAAAAGTAAATATAGAATTTCAATATTTGGATTTTACAGACTTTAAAACAAACTTTAAGAATCCATTTCTCTTCGCTGTGTCTATGAGTTTAGTCGCTTGGCTTTCCAGATCACAGAGTGAACAACTCACAAATTTCATAATATATCAAAAAAAAATATCGCATATTTGATATATCGGCAAATTTAATATCGCGATATAAATATATCATTTTTTTTTACAAAAAATATCGATATAGTTATATTTTGATATATTTTCAGCAGCCCTAAAAAAACGTCAGTGGCAACTTTGTGAGTGAAAAGCCAACTCAGCTCATTAAATCATAGTTTACATTTCATTTTACTGCGAAAAAACAATTATAATTTGTATAATAAAATGAGCAGGGCACAACATAACAACGATGACGACGTCAACTCGTCGCTCTTCGATGCACGCAACGAGTATTACATTGGCAACTTCATGGGCTCGATTAACTTCGTGCTGCCCGAGCAGGGAACCGCAGGCGCCGAGTTGCTGTCCTACATGTATTTGTCCTATTTGGCCATCGACTCGGGTCGCATCATTGCCTCGGACATTAAGGAGAATAACACAACGCCACTGCTGGCCCTGCGCCTGGTCCACGAGGCCTTTGAGCAGCCCGCGCGCACCGAGGAGCTGCTGGAGAAGCTCACGGACAAGGTGGCGGGCGAGGAGGATGAGACGAACATTTGGCACATTGCCACGGCCATTGTCTACTGCTACGACGGACAGTTCGAGAACGCACTCAAGATACTGCACGGATCCACGAATCTCGAGTCAATGGCTCTGTCGGTGCAATGCCTGTTGCGCCTGCAGCGCGTGGATCTGGCCAAGCAGCTGGTGGCCAAGATGCAGGAGATCAGTGACGATGCGACACTCACACAGCTGGCTCAGGCCTGGGTGGCCTTGGCCCAGGGCACCGAGCAGATGCAGGATGCCTTCCACATCTACCAGGAGTTCTGCGAGAAGTTCAAGCCGACGCCTGCGCTGCTCAACGGCCAGGCCGTCGTCCACCTGGGTCTGGAGCGCTACGAGGAGGCAGAGGCCGTGCTCCGCGAGTCGTTGACCAAGAAGCACAACGACTACGACACGTTAATCAACATGATGGTGCTCTCGCACCTGACGGGCAAGTCAACCGAGACGATCACGCGATACTGGGAGCAGCTGCGGCAATTCCATCCGAAGAGCGACTTTGTGACCGACCTGGACAAGAAGTCCGCCGAGTTCGATCGGCTCTGCCTGGAATATGAGCCCAAGAGCGAGCAACTTCTGGCAGTTTAAAGTCTAAATCCAATATATTCTATTCCAAATGTATAAAACATGATGTGCATTAAATTTATTACAGATATTTGTGAGGCAGACTTCCGTACTTTAGTAGCTGCGGAAGATAAGGGAAATGTTTCAAGCTTCTATTAAATTCTGGCAGTGTTGCCAGGAGTTAAGCGTTTGCATAAGCTAGATTTTGAGTAAAAATAAGCTAAAATAAGCTAAAAACAAAATTGCAAAGAAAATGCAAGAAAACATACAATATCATTAGGTTTTTCTTGAAGTTAAATTAGTTAACATATCATATCATCGATATCATATCATTATTTCCTTCCTCATTCATATGAATTTGTTTTTTTTTTTTAAGACTAACATTATTTTTGTGATTGAGCCCATTGATGATAAATGTTTTTTGGACGCCGCATGCTGCCTTATATCAAATACTTTTGCTGCTATTGTTGATTTGTTCTTTGTTACTTGAACTTTACTCTCATGATCGTGAATTTGTGATCATAAGAATAAAGTTAACGTAACAAAGAACAAGATCCGATATTTTTATGCCATGAAATATTTTAAAGCTATGAAATATTTCGTTGATGTCACAAAAACATTTATTGCTAGAATATGCTATACAAATTTTAAAATATGCTAGATTTCAGGCTATAAGGTTTTTTGCAAATTTTATAAGCTTTTTTATTTTCAAAAATGCTAGATCTAGCCTGAAATATGCTAAATTGGCAACACTGAATTCTGGGCAAAATAACAACCCTGTTCTAACTGTTAATTTGTGCACAAATTGTAATTTACAGTGTGACCGTGACGTTACAATTAAAAAATACCAATCTAATATGACATTAAATACTACATGATTACGGATAGCAAATCAACAGGGGTATGCTTGAAACCAATTTAAATTTAGTTGTCAGCTGTTTACACAGCAGCTTCATATGAAGTGTGATCAAATAACTTATTTGAAATAAGTGACTTTGTCACCGACCTGGAGAAGAATTCCGCTGGCAGTCTGAATTAAAAATGTTCAATTTTACAATATTGCATCCATGTATAAAACTTTAATATGCATTAAATTACAATGTAAATTTATTAGAGATATATATGTCTGAGGTAGTCTTCGGTACTTTAATAACTGTAGAAAAGAACGAAAAAGTTAAATTTTGTATTGGTTTGTTATTGATTATGAACTTACTTTTTTTTGAATCCATATTTTTTGCGTTCATAGAACAAATCTGTCTTTGAGCTGCCCAGGTTGACAATCTTGGGGCAACCATCACGCTGCAAGTCAAAAGTAGTAGAATTAATATAATCAAAGTACATTCACATTCAACGATTGTTTGTACTTACATCCTTCTCCTGAATAGTGCAGGACTTGCAATAATAGGCATCGGATACGCCGGGTCCACCGCATATAACACAGCGTCCCTGGTAGGATCCATAGTTGCACTCGTCGCAAATGCGCACCAGGGTGCAAGGACGCACATACGAGTCACAAATCACACACTTTCCGTCATCCTTTTCACAAAGTCGGCCGATGGCTGCACGTGAGAAAGAAAACGTATGTAAATGATCAACATGTGCCTCTGTTGGCAGTTTGCCGCGCTACTTACCAACTCCAGGCTGTTTGCGACAGAATATCAAGTCCGGATGATGCTTGGCCATTATAAAATGCTATTATTGTTATTCAATTATGCAGAAAACAAGAGTTTTAGTCCTGATAAATTATGCTTTCTCAAATTGTTTGTTGCAGTGTGACCGTCAGTTGAGAACGAAATAATACCGAAATTAATACAAGTCAAATACTGTTTACGTTTACGGATTGCAAATCAATTTTAATTAAACTCAAGTAATTAAGCTTGAGCATTATTATGTTTCATATAATTTAATACTAATTAAATAGTTGAGAGAATTTCACTAATGGGGCAAATGTTTAAACACTTATATGTGAAGAGGAGCAAGCATATAAACATGTATGGTCACACTGGAAAAACATATGTTTTCTTCATTTTCTGTATACAACTTTGTCAAAAAGTGCATGAAACAAAATGCAGCTCCCCTGAACAAAGGTAAAACCGAGTAAATTAGATCGAAATAATAAGTGCACAGGTGTCGCAAAATGTCGCAAGTGACGTCGTCAACGACGCAAAGTGCAGCCGCTGCCCAGGCGGGCAGCCGACGGTTGCCCAACAACGATGCTGGCGTTTGCGTGGGCGTCGGTGGCGGGGGTGGGGGCGGGGGCTATGGCGAAACGGAGTGGGAGGCACGCGAGGTGAGTAGTATTAAGAAATGACAATAACAATAACAAGACACATATAAATACAATAATCAACAGTCGCAACGTCAACGGGAGTTGCACGAAGCTCGCGCCAGAGCCGCGCAAATGGAAAAGACAATGAAGTGGTGGTAAGTTTGGTGGGTGGGGGGAGACTCCGCCGGCTTTACATTAATCAACTGTAAAACTGTCTTACAGGTCCGATTGCACTGCCAACTGGCGCGAAAAGTGGAGTAAGGTATGGTTGCTATGACGACCGTATAATCAATATAATTAATACCTTTTTGTGTGTGTTTCCAGGTTCGCAACGAGCGTAACAAGGCGCGCGAGGAATCGAAACAGTTGAACATCAAACTGGACGTAGCCATGAAGGAGGCGCACTCATTGAAGCGAGAGAAAAATGATCTTGAGCTGCAGATCACGCAGCTGAAGAAGGAAATGGAAAAGGTGCATTCCCTGATGATGAAGCACGCCGGCCAGTTCCATCGCGCCGACACCAACGAGGACGCCGAGGCAAATGGACGGGATGCGAACTGCTCGCCGGACATCTCATCCGACGGCTTGAAGAACGTCAATAGTGAGGATGGCCTGGTCACCAAGCTGAACAGCGATGTCAAGGACTTGGATATTGAGGAGTTTGCGCTGAAGGGAGCCATGCCCAAGCATTTAAGCGATCTGGACGAAGCAGCGGCCGCGGAGGAGAAGCGTTTGATACAGCAACTATCCAAGGATGACTTCGATGAGGATTATCTGCTGCAAAAGATATCCATGCTGCAGTTGCGCTTGGATGAGGCACAGAAAACGCTGCAGGCGGAGCGAGAGTAAGTTCAAGCAATGCCGTTTAATATGTTACCTTTGTTTAATTTCATTTTGATTTGCAGTGAAAAGCACGAGCTGCACAAGAGCATCGAGAAGCTGGCGCTGGAGCTGCAGGATGTTCGTGGACGCCAGGAAGAGCTGCGCTCTGCCAAACAGGAGGCAGTTCGCGAGCTGTTAACATTGCAGGCAAGGAGCAGCAAGATTTCTTAATTTTACACCATACTTACCATATATTACACTTGTTATTAGGAACAACATCGTGCTGAGATGCGCATTGTGAACAACTCGCTTCAGGAGGAAATTGCAGCACGCGAAAATCTGGAGCGTCGGTATGTCCCAAAATCTGAATTTATATGCAAATGTAATCTTATAATTCACTCGCAATTCCAGGCTTAGTGAGCTGCGCACCGAGCTGGAGCATTTGCAGGCCGAGAACGCTTCGGAGTGGGGCAAACGCGAGCGCCTCGAGTCCGAGAAGTTGGCGCTGGAGCGGGACAACAAGAAGTTGCGCGCCGAGCTGCGCGATTATCAGGAACGCTCCGATCGCAAGTGTCGACCCATGCAGGCCAACGATGTGGAGCTGCGCGCTCTGCAGCAGGAGCTGTCGGAGCGGAACAAGGAGATCAGCGAGGTCAAAATGTCGCATGCCAAGCTCAAAAAGCTGCTGGCCGAAACAAACACAGAACTGGGACATGCGGTGCGACGAGCCGAACAATATGAAGCGGAGGTAAGTCGAACCCAGCTGAATCCTTACTATAGGGTAGGCCATTTAAAGTGGAAGCATCGGGTAGCCCTATAACTTTTGACAGAGCTGTCAGATCGACTAATGACATAGCGCGTTAAAAGCGTCATTTCAAGACAATTTATACCATGGAACAGTACACTCCAAAAGAACGTGCTCAAATTTTTCAGCTTTACATTCAAAATAACTTCTCGATTGTGGAAACCAAAAAATCGAAAAAAGGCGATTATGACTGGCCACCGGGATCACCCGATTTGACGCCGCCAGACTTTTTTTTATGGGGCTACTTGAAGTTCAAGGTATACACCAACAAGCCAAGGACACTAGCTCAACTCAGAGCCAACATACGCCGCGAAATAAGAGCCATATCGGCCGAAACACTGGCAAAAGCGATTGCGGCCAAAGCTAATGGTGGCCATTTACGCGATATCATTTTCAAAAACTAACTAGAAAATTTCTCCTTGGACCGAAATAAATGAATGAGATGAAAACAAAAAAAAAAAAATTGTTTTTCCCTCTTTTTTTTAAAAACAAATGCTTCCACTTTAAATGGCCTACCCTGTAGAAACACGGAAACCCTTTTGGGTTTGTTGTCCGATCGGGATAAATATTTTAGCGTAATTACCGGTATGAATTCGGTTTACAAACAAATTTAAAAAATGTAAAAGATTTGTAAATTTGAAATCAATTACATATTTAAGTTCGCCCAACAATGGGGCTCCATTCGTCTACAGCGGAGTTTGCTCGACTGTAAGACACCCTGTGCTCTGGCACACCATTTGCACGCCATTTTTATCGACTAATTTGTTGTATAACAACTGTATGTTCTAGTGAACCGATTTAAACCAAATTCGATCAAAATCTATGAGTTCGGATGAGATACTACAAAAAAATGCATATTAAATCTATATTTTCGATTAATCGTTCCTATGGCAGCTATATGATATAGTGGTCCGATTTCAACCAAACTAAGTCAGGATGTATGAAACCATCCCATATATGTATATATTCTGTCGATTTGGTTCAGATATCGCAAGCAACAAAAAAGTGTTTCATACTTAGTCTTGATTTTCAACTGATCGTTAATATGGCAGCTATATGATATAGTGGTATAGTGGTCCGACCCAAAATCTTAAACAAATTCGATCTGCGTGCAATATAGACGAACCTACATACCAAGTTTGGAGTCTCTAGCTCTTATAGTCTCTGAGATCTAGGCGTCAATACAGACGGACAGACGGACATGGCTATATCGACTCGGCTGTTGATGCTGATCAAGAATATATATACTTTATGGAGTCTGCCACGCCTCCTTCTGCCTGTTACGCAAATTTTTTTTCTGACAAAGTAAATAGACCCCTGTTCTTTTTTTAAGTACGGGGTCTACAAATTGAGATCTTTGTGTTGAGATCAATATACATAAATTAAATTAAGGCAGAAGTAAAAATTAAATTTAGTTTTAAAAAAAGATAATTACACCTTAACATTGTAGTTAAACTTTATGCTTTACCCAACCGAAATAACCCGTTTAATAATAATAATAATTAATAATAATAACCCGTTGAAATAATTGCGGTTTTTGGGTTCTGTACAATAAAAACGTTTTGTATTGGTTACGGTAACCAATTTCAGTCGGTTAATACATGTTAACGGTTACGGTTACTGTTTTAATTCCTTATAATAAATAATCGTAATATTTTTTCATGATAAAGCCTCAAAATTAATTTATTAGCTGTTTTCAAAGGCACATAATAATTGAAATACAAATTAATCTCGTTCCTATAATTGATTGTTTTTAGCTACAATCCGAGAATTACTCAGATTTGATTTGGCTTACAGCTAGTAACAAATGCCAGGGTATATTGTACCCATTTCGAAATTAGAATTCACTTAATTGGCAAATGCCGCCAGACCAGTAATGGCACGTCCCAAGATCAGGGCATGAATGTCGTGGGTTCCTTCGTAGGTATTGACCGATTCCAGGTTCATAACATGTCTGATCACGTGGTACTCATCACTGATGCCATTGCCGCCAAGCATGTCCCGCATGTGGCGAGCGATATCCAAAGCCTTGCCGGCATTATTCCGCTTCAGCAGCGATATCATTTCGGGAGTGTGCAGCTTGCGATCCTTGAGACGACCCACATGGAGACACGCCTGCAGTCCCAGTGCTATTTCGGTTGTGGCATCCGCCAGCTTCTTTTGGATCAGCTGATTGGCGGCCAATGGTCGCCCAAATTGCTTGCGATCTAGCGTATACTGACGTGCGATCTCCACACACGCCTCCGCTGCCCCCAAGGCGCCCCAGGCAATGCCGTAACGTGCATTGTTCAGGCAGTTGAAGGGTCCACTGAAGCCGAGTGCCTTGGGCAACAACTGTTCCTCCGGCACGTGAACGTCATCCATCAGTATCATGCCGGTTGGTGAGGCGCGCAGTGAGAACTTGCCTTCGATCTTGGGCGTGTCCAAACCCTTGGCCGACAATTTGCGATCCACAATAAAGCCACGTAGTTTGCCATCTTCACACTTGGCCCAGACAACGATCACATCGGCAATGGGTGCACTGGTAATCCACGTCTTGGAGCCGTTGAGTATATAGGTCTTGGTTTTGCTGTCGTATTTGGCGCGGGTTTCCATTCCAGCGGGATCGCTGCCATGATTAGGCTCAGTCAGACCAAAGGCACCTGCAAGTTGAAGCGGAGAAGATTCACTTAGTTGAAATTGTCATTTTATAAACAATTTTATGTTTCTTTTGTGAGTTCAATTGTGCAATTTGAAACAAGTGGGAAAGGCTATAGTCGAGCTCCCGACTATAGGATACACGTTACTTACTTAAATAAATTTAAGATATTTTTTATTGCATGCAAAAAATATTTTGATGCAAAAAAATTCTTGGACAATTCTAAGAGTAACTGCAAAAAAAAATGTTCAAAAATATTTTTGCTGGTATTTTTTAGAATTTTTTGAAAACTGCAAAAAAGGCACTTTTTGCATGAAAATGAGGAAAAATTGTAATTTTTAGGATTTTATAAAAATTTAAAAAAATACTAGCAAAAATATTTTTGAAAAATTTTTTTTGCAGTTATTCTTATAATACTTTCAAGAATTTTTTTGCACCAAAATATTTTTTGTGAAAAATCGAGGAAAAAAGTTGAAAAAGAAGACTTTTGCAAAAATTCAAAATATTCCATGGGTACTCAATGGGTTAAGGACATTTTTGCATCATTCGAACGAAAATTAAATGACCTCTCCAAATATATATAATAAGCTATTATTTTCCTATTTAAAGTCAAAATATTAA